>QRFJ01005839.1:0-113683 GCA_006176705.1 Cocos nucifera
AAGATGAATACATGTCTGAAAGGGTATAATCTCCTCTTAGAGTTTTCATACTAAACCTCTTTAGTACTTCTCTATGACATCTTCTGTGAAAGGCTAATCCTATTCGCTATCCTATAGACCTTAATTCTAGAATAAAGGATGCTTCACCTATATCTTTCACGAATTTTTACAACCATATTTTGACTATGTCAACATGGGAATATCATTCCCAATAGGAGGATGTTCCACGTACAATACGGAAGACAACAGCGCTCCCACTAACCTTTGAAAACACATGGTTCCTCCATTTTTGTAAACCAACTTTTTGATCACATCATTGAAATGAGTGTTCAGCTCCGAGATGCTTGCTTAAGTCCATATATGGACCTTTGCAGCTTGCAACCTTGTGATCACATCACTGGATGTGAACCTAGCGCTATTCCATATAGATATCTTCCTCAAGATATCCATTAAGAATGCCATTTTTCACATCCATTTGCCATATTTCATAATCGAAATAGGCTGCAACAGCAAGCAATGTGCGGATGGATTTTAGCATAGCCACTGCAAAAAAAGGTATCCTGATAGTCAATGTTTCCGTTGACTATAACCTTTTGCCACTAATCTAGCCTTGAATGTCTCCACATTCCCATCTGCACCAATCTTTCTCTTGAAGATCCATTTACACCCAATAGGTACTATACCTTCTGGTGGATCTACCAAGGTCCAGACTTGGTTTGAGTGCATCGAGTCAATTTCTGACTTCATTGCCTCTAGCCATTTCTCGAAGTCGATATCTGATATCGTCTCGTTGTAGTTTTGGATCATCACATGAGCCCATTACCTACGAGGAATTTTTCTCTACTCTCTGAAATACATACTTAAGTATCTTCAGGAGGGATGGAAAACTTTTCGATCTACGAGGTGAGGAGGTAGTGTTTTATTGGCTCAACCTGATTTGGTTCCATTGGTCCTTAGCTATTGCTCTTGTGAGACTTTCTCTCGAGCTTGATCTGCTTTCCAATGCCGCTATCTTGAATAAACTATTTTTCAAGAAATATGGCATGTCGACTCACAATCACATTGTGGTCTTCTGGAATGTAGAAATAGTATCCTAATGACTCTTTAGGATATCCTATGAATCGAGCTCTAAAGGACCTAAACTCTAACTTGTCCGCTTGTTGTCTTTTGACATGAGCCGGACAACCCCAAATTCTGAGATGACTCAGACTTGGTTTCTTTACCATGCCATATCTCATACGGTGTGGTAGGAATGGTTTTAGAGGGAACCCTATTCAGTAATATATTGAAGTTAACTAATGAATGTCCCCAAAGAAAATCAGGGAGGTCTGTGAAGCTCATCATGGATCGAACCATATCCAATAGAGTCCGATTTCTCCATTCTGAAACCCCGTTGAGTTGAGGTGTTCCTGGTGGAGTCCATTGAGAGACTATGCCATTTTCCTTGAGATAGTCTAGGAATTTCCGGCTAAGGTATTCACCTCCTCGATCTGATCGAAGAACCTTAATGGGTTTTTCAGTTTGTTTTTCTACTTCATGTCTGAATTCTTTGAACTTTTCAAAAGCTTCAGACTTGTGTCTCATAAGATACACATACCCATACCTAGACAGATCATCGGTAAAGATAATGAAGTAGACAAAATTGCCTCTAGCCGGCACATCAAATGGGCCGCACACATCAGTATGTACTAGGGCAAGGAGATCTGTGGCCCTCTCCCCATGTCCAACAAAAGGGAGTTTAGTCATTTTGCCTTGAAGACAGGATTCACAAGTTGGATATGACTCGAAAAGTCAATGGACTCAATAGCCACTATTTTTCTCCAATATGTTAATCCTTATCTTCTGCTATATGACCTAATCTTAGGTGCCATAGATACCTATCATTAGGACTATCCCTAGGATGTTTTGATTTTATGGCATTCACATTTTGCTCGAAATTAAAAATAGATACATCAACATGAAACTGATAAAGATCATTAATAAGGAAACCACTTGTAATTTTATTTCTTTCATAAAGAATATTATAATGGTCCTTAAGAAAACTAATTACATAGCCTTCTGTTGCAAGGCAAGAAATAGAAATCAAATTCCTGCTTGCTGTAGGTACATAATAACAGTTTTTTAATACTAAGTCTAAACCAGATGGTAGTCGAAGAGGATATGTTTCCACGACCACGGCAGCAACTCTTGCTCCATTTTTAATGCACAGGATCATCTCACCATCCCTCAGCCTCCTGCTATTCTCAAAACCCTGCATAGAAGTGCACAAATGAGCACTAGAACCAGAGTCAAGCACCCAACTAGATGTAGAAGAAACCATAAGGTTAGACTCAATAATCAACATACCTCTAGAAGGATCTGCCACCTTCTTCTTTAGATGGTCAGGTATGTAGGGCAGTTCCGCTTTCAGTGGCCGTCATTGTTGCAATGGAAATACTTTTCTTTGTCAGCAGTCTTCTTTTTCAGCTCTGTCTTTTTCTTCATTCCTCCTTCCACCTGCTTTTTTATAGACTTCTTCTTCTTTCCAAAAGACTTTCTTTTGGAAGAAGTCCATTCCATAGCAAGCACTGAGCCTTTAGAACCTTTCATGGAAAGCTTAGCGGTAACCAGCATATTCATAAGTCCGACCAAGGAGTTTTGAAGTTTATGCATATGGTAGTTCATGATGAACTGTACATATGCATCAGTCAGGGATTGCAGAATTAAATCATTCTGCAGATCCAAGTCTAACCTCACTTCGAGCTTCTCAAGCTCTTCCAAGTCCTTGATCATCATCAGACAATGATCTTGGACTGACTGCCCATCGTGCATCTTAGCCTTGAACAGTCATTTAGTAACTTGATACTTGGCTGCGTGACTCTATTCACCAAACATCTCCTATGCAGGTGAGCCAACATTTGGCGAGCAGTCCCGATATCTTCATGTTGGCACTGAAGCTCATCGAACATCGAGCCCAACATGTAGTATCTGGCCTTATTATCTTCATCAGTCCATTTATCCAGAGATGCTCTCTATTCAGCAAATGGATGGACTGGTAAGGTGGGAGGATCCTGATCCAATACATGAGTTAACTTCTCGAAACCCAAAATGATTTTGAAGTTTCAGAACCAATCCTTGTAATTTGGTCCGATCAGTCTATGGGTGTCCAGGATTCGTGCTAATGGGTTGGATGCAGACATCTTCCTATAGAGAGTCAAAGTTTCTAGTTAGATATTATAATTAAGACTTAACCAATTTATTTAGAAATTTTATTTTAAAATAAATTAGCTTCCACTATTTTCTCGGATCCCTACACTCCCTCTGTAGAGATGCGAAAATCTTCACGATTAATGATTTCTAGTGGGTGGTGCGGTCCCACCAACTGACTCATCACCTCACCTAACAGTTATTGGTGATGGGTTAGCCAATGAGTGAACAACTCTTGTTCAATGATTCTCTAATCATGGTGCACCCAAACTTGGTCTCTAATTCATGAATCTCACCATGTCCAGAATATTGATTCACTCCTTAGTTAAGTCAGATCCACCATTTGCACAGATTGGATTACTAATTGGGTCTCTCATCGTATCCAAAATATTGAGCCCAATCCATCATCTAGCCTATAGCATCCAATGCCTAATAGACATGGTTGCATCTTCCTGGTGCAACTAAACCACTGTTACCAGTCGAGAACAATCAATCCCAAAAAGGGCCCGCACATCTACAATGATGGAAGACCTTGGACTTAATCTTTTCTTAGGGAGATTTGATTTAGGTCTCATTAAGCTAGACTTGACATAGTCATAACCATTATGACTAACTTAGTGGCATGTGTCAGCTCAGATTATTGACCACCTCAGATCAGAACTGAGTCAATAAACATGGCCAGGTAAGTGAGACCGATGGAGGGGATATGCCACTAACTCGATAAGAATGCATTCGAGTCGAGTAGCTCCCAATTAAAATCCAGTCGATTGTATCTGCCAGACATACCTTAGATACCAAATTGTTGAGATAGAACCAATCGGGTTAGCCTACAATCTAGACTCTAATCACTGAGCCTAATTAGGTCTAAGCTTGATCGATCACTCACGTGACTCGATCTTGACCCAGACTTACGAAAGGATTATGCCCTCAAGCCAATTTATTTTTTGGGATGTTCTTTATCTTCTAGACTCATGTAATGACATTTTTAATAAATAAAGGCATTTTTTTTTCATCATATGCAATGTCTTATTATTATGATGAACCCTATAAATTAGGGCTATGATTTTAGAATTATGATGAAATCATACTAGTGAGACCTAAAATCTTAAAACCCTAATTTAAATATTCCTAGTCGATGAAACATTAAGTTAGGGATCATTATTTTTCGATAAGACTAGCACATTCTTTGTATGCTCAATTAAGAGGATGATTGATCTCATAATAACCTATGTATGACACTAATACAAGAATGTGGGTGCTCATTAGAGAATGAGTTCACTGAATTGATCCAAATTGAGAATATCTAATGGAGTCTTATCTACATATCAATAGATGGTTCTCATAGTTTGAATTTGTGCATGTAATCCTTTGACCTGAAACTATCATAGAATCTTATATATATAAATCCATATTTTGGTTCAAGCTCATTCATGACTCAGTTATGTACGGGATGTTCTGGATATGGTAGATTATATATATGAAGGTTGTGAGTAGATTAATATGGAATCGATCTTTCCTGGTAAGAGGAAATAGCATCCTACCTGCTTTAAAGAAATAATGATTCAAGAAGACTTTGATCAAAGCATGATTAGAAATGGTTTCTAATGTTACATTAAATGAATCATTATCATAAGATTGAAAGAAAAATAAAATATGATATTAGGGTTGACATATTTTCATACCCAGAGTCATATTCAGGATGCAGGGAGATCGAAGGATCTAGTTGCATGGTAAATTTTACTGAAGGGTATGTTTGGTATTTTCATCAAAATTTCACATCTTCCGGGTAGTCATGATACATTGCTAGACGTCAATCATGTCTTGTGAGTTTGATCAAGTTAAAATTTTAATTTGATCATTAAATTAGAAAGTGTTGTCAAATTGGGTTGGCTAGTTTTGACCTAAATCGATTTGGTTGAGTTCCAACCAGATTACGTCAAATCACACCCAAACTCACTGCTGGTTAGATGTGCAACCCAATGGGTCACACACAAAGAGAATTGATGAAGGGTATAATTAGATTAGACCATGTTTGCAAGATGAATATGCTAGCACATATAGCAAACCCTAGCACCAAGATTCGAATTGGATTCGAATCAGCTTCCGATTTGGGCTAATTTAGATCCGATTTGAGCCAAATAGGATTTGATCTTGAGTTGGATTAATTTAGATTGATTGGGCTTCAGATTGGGTACCTCATACCTACATCCCACATGCTAGAGAGTCTCTCTCTTGCGTGTGGAAAGTATTTCATGCGCAAAGGACACTTTGGTGCATGGAATAAGATAACGCCTACCTTCTTTGACTTTTCCCATATATTATGTTGCATAATTTTTTTTTAATTGGTGTGGACATCAGATATGGGGCGCAAAAGAGTCCTTCTATAGATGAAAGACTTCTTTTCCTTTTAAATTTTTTTACTCATGTTGTTTTGTCACCCAAGATACCTTGCCGCTCAAGACCCCATGCTGCCTACTCCTTCTTGGCATCTCTTGGACCAAGTCAAAAGCTCTTGGGACTTTGAATATTCAAAGTTTTCTTCCATGCCTTCTTACTGAATGGGCATATCTTTTTAGAGCCATTGGATGGCTTTGTTTCATGATCTAATGGATGAAAAGGGTGGCACCAAGGATGAAGCATCGCGACTCTTCATAAAAAAATACATAGAATTAGTCCGAAGAGTCTTTCTGCTTTAAGGCACCTCTTGGACTAAGTCTATATCTCATTTTTTCTAATAAGGTATGAGATTGGCTAATGGGGCATGAGAAATGGATAAGAAAAGGGCGTGAGATTTTTGTTGGCATCCTTACGTACATTATAAATAAGGGTGTGCATCAAGAGTCCGAAGAGATGAACATTATCTTTTCTTTCTTACAAGAGTTTATTTTTATCCAATTTTCTTTCTTTCTTTCTCTTGTCTAGACCTTGTCTTTATAAGGACAAGAAGTCATCTTAAGACTAAGAGATTAGGCAGGAAAATTAAGAAGACAAAAGAAAAAGAAAGATAGATAAGGAAAGGCAAGGAAGTTGACATAAAGGCTTAAGAAGGTCTTGCCCATTTAATTGAAGTTCTTATTACAAGAATTTTAATTATATAAATCAGAAGTGCTGGTGTCTTGATCAAGTCTCTGTGTAGATCAACATTAAAGGGTGAACACATGGGCACCTGGTGGAACCCCTGACAGACTACTACCGACAATCAGGGTTAATTTAGGGTTTAGTGATAAGAGGTATGTTCTAATACTTTCTTTTATATTACAAATGCATGTTATATGATTTAATTGCTAATAAGGTGGTCCTAGGATTTTATGTTTGGTTTATTTTGATTTCATATTTGCTTTGAAATCCATGCTTCCGTCATGTACACCAAACCTATCAACTTAATCCTATTAGGCTGGTCAATTTAAGCATTGTTGATCCCTTCTAACCAACTCTTGATTCGGTTTGATCAACCGCTAGATCTAATTGAGCTACCCAAGCCCGAACCCAGTTTTATGAATATGTCTTAGATCTAAAATTCTCAATTTTAGACCTAATTGATATTTCATAAACTTAATTCTTAATTAAGTCACGGTTCTTAAACAAAACATGTAAATAAGATCCTAGGATTTCAGAATCTAGGATTTTGCAGAAAGTAAGTTTTCAATTTTTGATTAAGGACGAATATGCAGCACCCCTACACATCATAAGAACACCCCATCGAATGGGAGGAGAGGGTCTTTAAGCCCTACTTTATTCTTATGATCGGACGGCCAAGGGAAATGCCTTAATCAGAAATACAACTAATCTACAAAAACTAATTAGATCTAATCATATATCTCATATAAAAATAGAACTAATTAAAACATATTTTGTATATATCACATATATCATGCATGCATATTTTTCAAAGATAAATTATCTCATAATCATCTAAAAAATTAAATTTAAATTTTATCTTATCAAATAAAATTTAATCTAGACCTATTTGCAGAACTATTCTACAAATAGTCTAAACATGCAACTATCATATCTCATATGAACAAATTGATTTTATTTTATTTTCTATTTTTAGATCTAATTTTAACATTTATAATATTAGAAAATAGAAAATAAATTGATCTAAAAATTATATTTAATCAAATAAAAATATGATTATGCTAGACTACACATAGAACAATTCTATTCCTAGTCTAGTTATGTATCTCATGCATATTAGATCTAGATCAATTAATTTTAATGTTTTATTTTTTGATTTTAGATCTAATCATATCTCATGTGGTATCTGAAATCACTAATTTATCAAATTAAAATTATATCTAAATAAATTTAATAAGAGACTGGCTCTGATACCAGTTGAAGGGAGAATCCTGGGATTTCTCGGGTCAGGTTCGCTTAGATCTGATTGGATCGAGAGAAATATTTCAAAAATTCTTCTCTCAGATCTAGATCAGATCTGACACTTTTTAGATCTAATATTAGCATCTAATATATAAAAAAAATTAAATTAAATTAAAACTAAATTAATTTTATCTTGATCCTGGGTAATCTGATTACCCATTAATGATTCTGCGGAAGCTTTGAGGTTTTGGATCTAGCCATGCAAGTGCCTGAACTCTACCGGTATCCACTTGAGTTGAATCTAGAGATCTTCTCCTTCTCTTTCTTTTCTCAAAAATCATATCTGGATCTAACTTGGAGGATCTTCAAAACACCTTCTGAAGATCGCCCGTCGTCTTTGCAGTAGTGCTGCCTTCTTCCTTTTTCGTCAGTCTTTTCTTGCCTGACTCGCACTAATCTAAAGAACGCAACTTTCTTGGGCATGGGGAGTAGACAGAGGGCTAGATGTTGGCATGGAGAAAGGAGAGGGGTAGCCTTAGGGCGTGGCTAGGAGAGAAGTTCATTTTAAAAGTGGGTGCAGACAGGGTCTATTTATAAACTCTACTGCACCATGCAGTGTTACATCAGCCCGGCCAATCACGATGCTTCATTCAATCAGATCTAAATCTGATTGGTGAGATAAGAGACCCACGGATTCATCCTAAGGTGGCGCCTAAGACTGGTCAAAGTCTATAGGTGAGGGTCACCTAGTTTGAATCCAACAAGCAACCTAGTGTCCCATCCGTATGGGACTCCAGCATCCCAATCCATGGGCGCACGCCATCCTAGGCATGCGCCCCCTTTCTTTCTAGTTTCCAGAGAGGGGACAAGCCCCTATCTGCTCTCCAATAAGTGCATGACACATGGGCAGATGTCCAAGAATCAAAGGTCAATGTTTGACCAAGTCAAAGTACAAGAATTAGTAGGTGGCAAAAAATGGCAGGTGTTGTCTCAAATTTATCTCATAAATTAAGACAATCCTTTTCTGACTTGGATAAGCTCTAGTCAGACCAGGTAAAGGTACCTGAGTGAGAACAAACTCTTTTGGCTTAGTCGAGATAACTTTTATGATAGAAAAAGGAGAACGTTAGGCTCAATCGTGTGCTAGCATGATTTTCTTGACCCTAATTGAATCTTATTCAAATCAACTAAACTGGGTTAGTCCAATTGATGATTTTTAGATCCAAACCCCTGTTTGTGTGATCCAGTTAGGTTCAATTCTATATGGTAATGGGATATGTCATGATCTCCATCATCGACATCATCAAAACTCCTTTCGATGGATCAGAACTTTTCTAATTCAAACAACTAGAATGATCGATCATCAAAATCATTCTAGTTGCTCCCAAAATCCACCAGTGACACCTAGAAGCATATCGTGGTAACCCATTAAAACTGAAAACAAACCTCTTAGTGTAATTACTTATGTGATTAAGTTCTTCTATCTTGAGCCCCAATCAGATTAGGGTTAAGGTGAACTCGTCAAACCCTAATTTCTATCATATGATTTAATCATTCGATTCAAGTCCAATGTGAAAACCTTAATAGAAACTCTTTCTATTATTTCACATTCTGCAATGCCATGGGCTTATGAACTTGATTCTCATGATTATCATAGGGCTGCTCCTCATCCACTAAGGTAGATAGATTCCATCTTGGTGCAATCCAATTCCTACAATGAACATGCTATAGCCAACATACACCACAGGGTTTCGAATGGCTAGGAGATCAAGTCATGGTGTAGTCAAACTATAACACCCTCAAGGTGAACTGTCGGTGCACCTCAGGTCAAAGAACCAGACACACCACTGTAGCATCAAGTCAGTCATCGATGAGAAGGTAGACTTCCTTATGACTACTCGAGGTGGTCACGCTCAGTGCCCTCATTCTCTAACGAGTACCGATACTTTTGCTCCTGTGTCTCCACACCGTAGACTCAAGACTCATCTACTATAAAGAAGCGATTGAACACTAACCTTTCGGATCAATCACCACCCTCATGATGATCCTACGGTTAGGAGCATTTTATGAGTTAATAAATGAAAATTCATGTCTTAAATTTTCAACTCTTGAAAATATGAATTATCATTACCATTAACTCAAGGGATGTATCACAGACACTAAATATACTTATGTGATAGAAAATAATCTATTTTATTATTTATAGTCAAAATTATAATTTTGTTCTTAGAAGTGTATTACAAATGTCAGCCAATTCTGGCTTTTAGGGCACACATACCTAACATAAAGATGTATGCAAAACATGTTTAAAGTTAGATCAATCTTATATACGAGATATATGATGTAGATCTAACTAGTTTTGTAGTTTTGATATTTTTGATTAAGGCGTTCCTCTTGGCCATCTGGTCATAAGAATAAAGTAGAATTTAAATGCCCTCTCCTCCAATTTGATTGGGTGTTCTTATGATGAGTAGGGGTGCTGCGCATTCATCCTTAATCAGAAACCCAAAAACTTATTTTCTACAAAACTCTAGATCCTGAAACCCTAGGATTTTATTTACATGTTTTGTTTGAGAACCCTAAACTTAATTAAGAATTAAGATTATGAAGTTAAGTCTAAAAATTAAGAATTTTTAGATTTAAGATATATTCATAAAATTGGGTTCGAGCTTGGGTAGCTCAATTAGGTCTAGCAGTTGATCAAATCGAATCAAGAGTTGGTTAGATGGGATCAAGAGTGCTTAAATTGACCAGCCTAATAGAATTAAGTCTGGGTAAAGATCAAATCTCATGAGTGATCAATCAAGCTAAGACCTAATTAGGCTCAGTGGTTAGAGTCCGGATTGTAGGCTAACCTGATTGGTTCTGGCTCAATAATTTGGTGTCTAAGGTAAGTTTGGCAGATACGATCGATTGGTTTTTAATTGGGAGCTACTCAACTCGAATGCATTCTTATCGAATTAATGGCATTCCTTTCCATCAGTCTCACTTACCTGGCCATATTTGTCGACCCAGTCCTGATCTAAGGTGTTTAACAATACAAGATAACCCATGCCACTAGGTTAGTCATAATTGTTATGGATATTGTAAGTCAAGTTTAAAGAGACCTAAATAAAATCTTTCTAATAAAAGATTAAGTCTAAGATCTTCCACCATTATAGATATGCAGATCCTTCCTGGGGTTGATTATTCTTGACTAGTCATAGTGGTTCAATTACACCAGAAAGATGCAACCATGTCTATTAGGCATTGGATGCTACAGGTTGGAGGATGGATTGGGCTCAATATTTTGGATATGGTGAGAGACCCAATTAGAAATTCAATCAGTGCAAATAGTGGGTCTGACTTAACTAAGGAGTGAATCAATATTCTGGACACGATGAGATTCATGAATTAGATATCAAGTTTTGGTTTACCATGATTAGAGAATCATTGGACAAGAGTTGTTCACTCATTAGCTAACCCATCAAGAATAACTATTAGGTGAGGTGATGAGTCAATTGGTGGGACTACACCACCCACTTGAAATCATTTATCGTTGAGATTTTTGCATCTCTATAAAGAAAGTATAGGGATCCAAAAACATAGTGGGAGCTAATTTATTTAAAAATAAAATTTCTAAATAAATTAGTTAATTCTTAATTATAAAATCTATCTAGAAACTTTGACCTTTTATAGAAAAATATCCGCATCCAATCCACTAGCCCATATCCTGTATATCCATAGACTGGCCGAACCTAATTACAAGGATTAGCTATGAAACTTCAAAATTATTTTGGATTTTGAGAAGTTAACCCATGTATTGGATCAGGATCCTCCCATCTTATTAGCCCATCCGTCCGCTGAATAGAGAGCATCTCTCAACAATGGATGGATGAAGATAATAAGATCGGATACTACATATTGGGATTGATGTCTGATTAGCTTCAACGGCAATATGAAGATATCAAGACTGTCTGTCAAATGTTGGCTCACCTGCAAAAGTTGTTTGGTAAACAAAGTCATGCAGCTAAATATCATATCACTAAATGACTTTTTAAGGCTAAGATGCATGATGGACAGTCAGTCCAAGATCATTTTCTAGTGATGATCAAAGACTTGGAAGAGCTTGAGAAGCTCGAAGTGAAGTTAGATCAGGATCTATAGAATGACATAATTCTGCAATCCTTGACTGATACGTATGGATAATTCATCATGAACTACCATATGCATAAACTTCAAAGTACTCTGGTCGAACTTATGAATATCCTAGTTACTGCTGAGCTTTCTATGAAAGGTTCTAAAGGCTCAGTGCTTGCTATGGAATGGACTTCTTCCAAAAGAAAATCTTTCGAAAAGAAGAAAAAGTTTATGAAAAGAGAAAAGGTGGAAGGTGGAAGGAAGAAAAAGACAAAACTGAAGTAGAAAGCCACTGATAGGGAAAAGTATTTTCATTATAACACAGACGGCCACTGAAAGCGGAACTATCATATTTACCTAGCCACCATGAAGAATTAGAAGGATGTAGGTCCTTTTGGAGGTATGCTCATTATTGAATCTAACCTTACGATTTCTTCTGCATCCAGTTGGGTGCTTGACTCTGGTTCTAGTGCTCATTTGTGCACTTTCATGCAGGATCTTGAGGATAGCAGGAGGCTAAGGGATGGTGAGATGATCGTACGAGTCAGAAATAGAGCAAGAGTTGCTAATATGGCCATGGGAACCTACCCTCTTTGACTACCATCTGGCTTAGATTTAGTACTTAGGGATTGTTACTATGTGCTTGCTGCAAGTAGGAATTTGATTTTTGTTTCAAGTTTAGCACAAGAAGACTATGTAATTAGTTTTCTTAAGGACTACTATAATATTCTTTATGAAAGAAATAAAATTGCATATGGTTTCCTCATTAATGATCTCTATCAGTTACATATTGATGTATCTATTATTAATATCGAGCAAAATATGAATGCCATAAGAATAAAATGATCCAGAGATAGTCCAAATGATAGATATCTATGACACCTTAGACTAGGTCATGTAGCAAAAGATAGGATTAACAAATTGAAAAAAATTAGGCTATTAAGTTCGTTGACTTTTTAGTTAAATCCAATTTGTGAATCTTGTCTTCATAGCAAAATGACTATGCTCCCTTTTATAAGACATGGAAAAACGGCCATGGATTTACTCGCCCTAGTACATACTGATGTGTGCGGCCCATTTGATGTGCCGGCTAGAGGCAATTTTGTCTACTTCATAATCTTCACCGATAATTTATCTCGGTATGGGTACATATATCTTATGAGACACAAGTCTGAAGCTTTTAAAAAGTTCAAAAAATTTAGACATGAAGTCAAAAAGCAAACTAAAAAATCCATTAAGGTTCTTTGATCAGATCGAGGAGGTGAATATCTTAGTCGAAAATTTCTTAACTATCTCAAGCAAAATGGCATAATCTCTCAATGGACTCCACCTAGAACACCTCAACTCAAAGGGATTTCAAAATGGAGAAATAGGATCCTATTAGGTAGGGTCCAATCCATGATTTTCGTCATAGACCTTTCTGATTTTCTTTGGAGACATAGTATGTTAACTGCAATATACTTATTGAATAGGATTTTCTCTAAAATCATTCCTACCACATCGTATGAGATATGGCATGGTAAAAAATCAAGTCTGAGTCATCTCAGAATTTGTGATTATTCGGCTCATGTCAAAAGACAACAAGCGGATAAGTTAGACTTTAGATCCTTTAGAGCTCGATTCATAGGATATCCTAAAGAGTCACTAGGATATTATTTCTACTTTTTAGAAGATTATAATGTGATTATGAGTCGGTATGCCATCTTTCTTGAAAAATAGTTGATTCAAGATGGCAGCATTGGGAAGTAGATCAAGCTAGAGGAGAAAGTCTCCCAAGAGCAAAGAGCTAAGGACCAAATGGAACCAAATTAGGTTGAGCCAATACAATCACTATCTTTTCCACCTCATAGATTGGAAAGAATTTTCCATTCCCTTGAGAGGTACTTAAGTACTATTTCATAGGAAATAGAGAAAATGATCCTCATAGGTAATGGGGTTTATGGTGATGATCTCAAAACCTATGAGGAGATGCTATCGGTTATAAACTCTGAGAAATGGTTAGAGGCAATGAAGTCCAAAATTGACTCGATACACTCAAACCAAGTCTGGACCTTGGTAGATCCACTAGAAGGTATAGTACCTATTGGATGTAATGGATCTACAAGAGAAAGATTGGTGCAGATGGAAATGTAGAGACATTCAAAGCTAAATTAGTGGCAAAAGGGTATAGTCAATACAAAGGCATTGACTATCAGAACATCTTTTCGCTAGTAGCTATGCTGAAATCCATCCGCACATTGCTTACTATTATAGCCTATTTCGATTATGAAATATAGCAAATGGACGTGAAAATGACGTTCTTAAATGGATACCTTGAGAAAGATATCTATATGGAACAACTGCTAGGTTTCACATCCAGTGATACTGATCATAAGGTATGCAAGCTGCAAAGGTCTATATATGGACTTAAGCAAGCATCTCAAAGTTGGAATACTCATTTTAATGATATAATCAAATTATTTGATTTCATCAAGTACGAGGAGAAATCATGTATCTTTAAAAAGATCAGTGGGAATACTATTATCTTCCTCGTATTGTACGTGGATGATATCCTCCTTATTGAGAATGATATTTCTATGTTGACCATAGTTAAAATATGGTTATCCAAAGAATTCTCCATGAAAGACCTAGGAGAAGCATCCTTTATTCTAGAAATTTAGTTCTATAGAGCTAGATCGAATAGGACTCTAGAACTTTCATAGAAGATATATATAGAGAAAGTGCTAAAGAGGTTTAGCATGAAAAACTCCAAGAAGGATTGGTACCCTTTAGACATGGCATTCATCTCTCCAAGAAGATGTGCCCTATTACACCTGAGAAAATAGAATGCATGAGCAAGATCCCTTATGCTTCAGCAATAGGGAGCCTTATCTATTCAATGTTATGTATATGACCTGATATAGCTCATGTTGTGAGTATCATGAGCAGATATTAGTCGAATCCAGATAAAGAACACTGGACTTATGTGAAATGTATCCTTAAGTACTTAAGAAGAACTAAGAATATGTTGTTGGTTTTTGGTAATGAAGAACTCCAAATCCAGGGGTATACAGACTCGGATTTTATTTTCAATATAGATGATTGAAAGTCAACATCTGCGAGTCTGTTTGTGTATAATGATTGTGCTGTCAGTTGGAACAGTTTCAAGCAGACAGTAATCGTAGATTCCACCATGGAAGCATAATACATCACTTCATCAGAAGCTATGAAGGAGGCATTCTGGTATAAGAAGTTTGCCGTAGAGATCGAAATGATGCCATCAGATGCCATTCCTCTATACTGTGATAATAATGGTGCCATAGCCCTTGCAAAAGAGCCGAGGTCTCACCAAAAATCCAAGCACATCGAGCGGCAATACCATCTCATCCACGATTATCTCGAGAAAGGTTACGTCAAGGTCAGGAGAGTCAACTCCGCAGATAATGCAGTAGACCCACTCATAAAGCTATTGGACCAGTAGAAGATCAAAGCCCACCTTAGAAAGATGGGACTTAGAATTATAGCCAATTGGCTTTAGGTCAAGTGGGAGTTTGATAGATATGTGTGCCCTAGAGGCCAGAATTGGCTGACACTTGTTATACACTTCTAAGGGAAAAATTATAATTTTAACTATACATAATAAAATGGGTTATTTTCTATCACAATGTATATTTAGTATCTATGATACATCCTTTGAGTTAATGGTAATAATAGTTCATATTTTTAAGAGTTGAAAATTTAAGACATGAATTTTTGTTATTAACTCATAAAATACTTTCAACTATAAGATCATCATGAGGATGGTGGTTGATTAAGAAGGTTGGTATACAATCAATTCTTTATAGTAGATAAGTCTTGAGTTTGTATTGTAGAGACATCAAAAAGAGAGTATAGATACTCGTTAGAGAATGAGGGCACTGAGCATGACCACCTCGAGCAGTTATTAGGAAGTCTACCTTCTCATCGATGACTGGCTCAAAGTTATAGTTGTGTGTCTGGTTCTTTGACCTGAGGTGCATCGGTAGTTCACCTTGAGGGTATTATAGTTTGACTACACCATAACTCGATCTCCTAGCCATTCGAAACCCTGAGGTGTATGTTGGCTATAGTATGTTCATTGTAGGAATTGGATTGCACCAATAGAGAATCTATCTACCTTGATGGATGAGGAGTAGCCCTATGATGATCATGAGAATCAAGCCCATAAGCCCATGGCCGTGGCAGAGTGAATTAATAGAAAGAGTTTCTATTAAGGTTTTTATATTGGATTTGAATCAAATGATTAATCATATAATGGATATTAGGGTTTGACGAGTTCACCTTAACACTAATCCGACCGGGGCTCAAGATAGGAAAATTTAATCACATAGGTAACTACACTAAGAGGTTTATTCTCAGTTCTGATGGGTTGCCATCTTATACTGCTAGGTATCACTGGTGGATTTTGGAAGTAATTAGAATGATTTGGATGATCAATCATACTAGTTATTTGAATCAAAAAAATTTTGATCCATTGGAAGGTATTTCGATGATGTCGATGATAAAGATCATGACATATCCCATTACAATATGGAACTAAACCTAACTGAGTCACACGAACAGGGGTTTGGATCTGGTTATCATCAATTGAACTAATCCAGTTCAATTGATTTGAATAAAATTCAATTAGGTTCAAGAAAATCATGCTAGCACACGATCGAGCCTAATGTTCTCCTTCAACAATCATTAATTATCTCGATTGTGCCAAATGTATTTGGACTCACTTAGGTACCTTTACTTGGTCTAACTAAAGCTTATCCAGGTTAAAAAAGGATTGTCTTAATTTATGAGATAAATTTGAGACAATACCTATTATTTTCCATCACCTGCTAACTCTTGTCTTTTGACTTTGATCAAATGTTGACATTTGACACTTAAATATCTGCCCATGTGTCATACACCAATAGGAGACAGATTTGACCTTTGTCCATCTGCTAAAAGGAGGAAAGGAAGGTGGTGCATGCCTAGCGAGGCATGCCCCCAAGGATGATGACGCCTAGAGTCCCATATGGATGGGACTCCAGGTTGCTTCATGGAATAAACTTAGGTGGCGCCTAAGACTCTACTTTGATCAATCTTGGTGCCACCCAAGGATGTTTGAGAGGGGCTCTCATCTGATTGGATCAAGTGATGTCATCCCATCAATCAGATTTAGATTTGATTACATGAAGAGACGTGATTGGCTGGGATGATGTGGCACTGCATAACGCAGCAAGGTCTATATAAACCTTATCTACGCCTAGGTTTAATGAGTTCTCTCCTTGCCCACCACATAGCCCTTCTCCCCTCTTCTCCATGCCTACCTCTAATCTTCTCTCTCCTCTCCATGCCCAAGAGGACTTGGGTTTCAGTTTGGTGCAATCCAGACAAGAGAAAGGCGATAAGAAAGGAAGAAGGCAGCAGTGCAGCAAGAGATGACACCAGATCTTCAAAAATTATTTTGAAGACCTTCAAGATCAGATCTAGATCTAATCATTGAAAAAAAGATTGAGAAAAAAGAGATCTCCAGATCCTGCCCGAGTGGATACCAGTAGAGGCCAGGAGATTGCATGGCTGTATCTAGAACCTCAGGCAATCAGCAAGATCATCATAGGATAATAGGATTATCTAACAATAAGGTATAAATTAAATCTAATTTAATTTTTATTTTTATTTATTTAATCTATCTAATTAGATCTTAAAAGTATCAGATTTGATTTAGATTTAAGAAATTTTTTTTTTGAAATATTCCTCTTGGTCAAATCAGATCTGAACGAATCTGATCCAAAAAATAGAATTTTTTCTTCAATTGGTACTCTATGACCAAGAGTCCTACTGGACTGGAACATTGAGTCCTATTGGTCTAGGACTCTATGATCATGAGTTTCATGCATTTGGGATATTGGGTTCAAGAGTCCCACTAATTTGGGACTCTTTAGGAGTTTTATGTTGATGGAACTCTATTGCTCAGACATCCATCCGATTAAAATTCTAAATTTATTAAAGGATTAATTAGTAATTTAATTATTGATTAGCTTAATTTGATTAAATGATCAAAATTTAATCAAATCTAAATGAATTGGATTCGATTGGGTTTGACCTGATTATGTCATGAGTTGACCTAATCGCTATGGGAGATTCAGTCCTGATTTGATCAGAACCTATACCAAATTAATTTTTAATTTAATTAAAATTTTATTTAGTTAGATTAAGCCTAATTTAGTTGAATTTGATCTAGTCTAATTGGATCTAAAAAAATTGGTTTAGATAAAATCAATTTTGAAAAGTCAAATGAGTTTGAATTTCAAATGCTACTTCTCCCTGTGCCACCCTATTTTGACCCACACCATTCTTCACACAAATTATGAATTCACATGATAGTTTCCCATGCTAGAAAGATATCAGTGCCTCCTATTTTATGTACCTTTGATCTGGTCCAATGGTTGGACTGGTTCAATGTTAATTGAATTTTGAATTCAACTTAGATGGTTTGAGTTTTGAAGTTATCTCTCCCCTTCTTATACATTCCCACTTTGCCATGATTTTATCACAAATTTTTTTTGGCAATTTCTGATCGAGGGCGAGCAAAAGGAGAGTCCTTCTACTTGTCACCCTCTTAGATGAGGCATTGGAAAAGGATAAGACCCCATTTGAATTCAAACACTTATTGGAGGTTGAAACAAGTTTAACCTCCCAATTCTTATCCAAAACCCATGCATATTTCCCACTATGTCACACATTTTAAAAAGGTTTTTTTGTGTAATCATGCATGGGACTATGTGAGGGATATAAGAGGGTGTGTGAGGGGTTTCTAGAGAGAGAAACAAATTGAGAGGAGCGCTATTTCTTGTGCATGGAAAAGTCTAAGGGTTTCCTGCGCCAATTTTTTCTCTCACACCTCTTCTTTTAATTTTTTCTTTTTGTTGCCCATCTAAGAAAAATTTGAGGGTGGGTGTTCAGTAGATGGAGAGTCCCTCTACTCATAAAAATTTGTTTCACAAGAAAATTCAAAAGGAGTAGGCATGAGAGTGTTTTTGGTGCATCAGGGTTTTTGGGTGTGTGAAAGCCTAGACTTAGGTCTTTGGATTTTGGTGGTGAGATTGAGTGCTGTGAGTGCCCGATCGCCACCAAACTTCACCCACTACATCATCATCCTCCATAAATTAGTTTCTAATTTTTTGGAGCATCTGGGAGATAAAAAAGAAGGTGATTGGTTGGATCGATCAAGATTAGCCATCGAAGGCCCTGGCGAGGAGCTAGCACTTCGATGGAGCTAGTTGAGAACAGGAGCTCCGTGTGCACGCACCATAGAGGCTTGACAATTATATGGCTATAGCATGACATAAGGGCTTCATCCTATCAATTTAGATTATGGAGATCATCTATCCACGCACAGGTATTGTATTCTGAATACAAGTTGATCAGTAAATATGATTTGCTAATCGATCATATTTAAATTTTCTAATACATATTAGCATGTCAAGATACTGAGTAGAATTTATTGATCTGATCATAGTTAGATGTGTTCTCTAGAAGCCAAATTAGCTAACACTTATAATATACTTTTAAGGATAATTTTATAATTTTGATAATAAATTAATAAAAATATTATTTTCTATCATAGTGTGTATTTAAAGTATCAGTGCTACACCCTTTGAGTTAATCATAATGACAATTCATATTTTCAAGAGTTGAAAATTTAAAGACATCAATTTTTATAATTAACTCATAAATTACTCAAGATTGTAGGATCATCATTAGGATGGTGATTGATCTGGAAGGTTGGTGTACGTCACTTTCATAGGATAGATGAGTCCTGAGTCTATGGTGTGAAGACACTAGAGTGATAGCACAAGTACTCATTAGAGAATGAGGGCACTGAGCATGACCATCTCGAGCAGTCATAAGGTAGTCTACCTTCTCATCGATGACTGGCTCGATGCTGCAATGGTATGTCTGGTTCTTTGATCTGAGGTGCATCGATAGTTCATCTTGAGAGTGTTATAGTTTGACTACACCATAACTCAGTCTCCTAGCCATTCAAAATCCTGAGGTGTATGTTTGCTATAGCATGTTCATTGTAGGAATTGGGTTGCATCAATAAGGGATCTATCTACCTCGATAGATGAGGACTATTCCTATGATGATCATGAGATTGAGTCCATAAGCCCATGGCCATGGCCGTGTGAAGATAATAGAAAGAATTTCTATTAGGTTTTCACATCGAACTCAAATCAAATGAATAATTCATATGATGGATGTTGGGTTTGACGAGTTCACCTTAACCCTAATCTTATCAGAGATCAAGATAGAAGAAGACAATCACATAGGTAGCTGCATCGAGAAGTTTATTTTTAGTTCTGATGGATTGCCACCATATACTGCTTGGTGTCACTGATAGATTTTGAGAGCAATTAGAATGATCTTGATGATCAATCATTCTAATTGTATGAATAAGATAAGTTCTGATCTATTGAAAGGTGTTTTAATAATGTTGATGATGGAATCATGACATGTCTCATTACCATACAGAATTGAACCTAACTGGGTTATACAAACAAGGGTTTGGTATGGATGTGATCAATTGGACAAACCAAGTTTGATTGTCTTGGATTTGATCCAGTTAGGTTAAAGAAAATCATGCTAGCATATGATTAAGTCTAACATTCTCCTTGTGTAGTCTTTTTGCTTAGTTTTGGATGAGTTTGACTCATCCAAAACCCTAACTAGAGTCTATCCAGATCAGAAAAGGATTGTCTTAATTCATCAGATGAATTTAAGATAACACCTGCTAATTTCTGTCACCTGCCATTTTCTATTTCAGATAAGGGTCAAACGTTGATCGTGTTATAAGAAATAAGGGATAATCGGCGAGCGCCCCCTGGAGAATTTCTAGGGGCACGTGCCCCTAGATATTTTATGCAAAATGAAGAGGGTGCATGTCCCCCTAAGCATGCGCTCTTAATGGATAGGTTTTGACTATGTCAAATTCAGATTTGACCAAGTCAAAGCATGCGCTCCTAATGGATAGGTTTTGATTAGGTCAAATTTAGAATTGACCAAGTCAAAGAGGTTTGATTTAGATCAAATTCAAAGAGAGGAGGAAGAGTCCATCGTGCACTCTCTCTCTCTCCCTATCTAATTTGTGCGACAACTTTTGGAGGGTTTTGGGTGACAAAACCAGGTACGGACCTAATGTTTATGTGTGGAAATCAGATGGAGTTCTGGTTTAATCAAGCAATCAAGTTGCTCGATCAATCAGAACTCTTAGGTGGCATAGGATTTATTTAAAGGACCCTGCACCCCTAGGGTTTTCAAGTCCTTTGCATCCATGCCCACATGCTACCATCCTCATCCCTATCCATGCCTTCTTTCTATTTATCTCCTTTCTCTTCTCCATGCTAAAGGTTGGGCATAAGTTTAGAAGGAAGATCAATCCTCTTTGGTGCAAAGATCAGGAAAGAAGACAAACTATTCCTAAGACGAGCGTGTGTCCTTTAGAGAAAGATTTGAAGGATCAATTAGAAGGCTCCAGATCTGATATTTGGAGATCAAATATAGAAGGAGAGCACCACCAGATCTAGCCTAAGTGGACTCTAGTAGGGGTCAGACACTTGTATGGCTAGATCTAGAACCCCAGGTGATGACAGATCATCGATAGGATAATCAGATTACCCAATTAGGTATATGAATCAAATCTAATTTAATTCTAATTTTAATTTTTAATATTAGATTATTTAGTTTAGTTTTGAGAACTCTTAGATTTGATTAGATCAAATAAAATTTAAAAAAAAAAATCCACTTTAGATCTGGTCAGATCTAGATGATCCTGTGGTAAAAAATGTCAATTTTTCTTCAACTAGTATCAGAGCTGCGTTAGTAGTTCTTCAGATGTATTTTAGATCTAATTTTATTTTTTATTTATGATCTAATATTAAAAAATTTTAGATGTCACTTCAGATATGATTAAATCTAAAATTTAAAAAAATTAAAATTTTTAGATTCATATCAATGATGTATGAGATACATGTCTAGACTAGGTGTAGAATTATTCTATATATAGTCTGGTATAGTTTTTCTTGTTGATATGATTAAATATAATTTTTTTTAGATTTTTTTATTTCTATTTTTCTAATGTTATAAATGTTTTAATCAAATCTAAAAAATAAAAAGTTAAATATTTAAATATTCATATGAGATATGATAGATACATGCCTAGACTAGTTGTTGAATAGTTCTACGAATTATCTAGAATAAGTTTTAATTGACGTGATCAATTTAAAATTTTATCTTTTTGATATTATGTGATGTATCAGATTTGAAAGCATGTATTTATGATTTAGTGATTGATATATGAGATGTATATAGAATATGCATGATTAGATCTATGATTTTATAAGAGATATATGCTGTAGATCTTATTATTTTATGGTGTAGTTATTATTTTTGATTAAGCCATTCCTCTTGATCGTTCGCTCATAACAGTAAAAAGAGTTTAAAGGCCTTCTCTTTCCATTCAATGAGATGCTCTTATAGCATGCAGGGGTGATGCGCATTTGTCCTTAATCAAAAACCAAAAAACTTACTTTTCTGCAAAACCCTAGATCCTAATACCCTAGGATTTTTTGGCATATTTTTATTTTTGAATCCAAATATAATTAAAAATTAAGATTATAAAATTAATTATATCTAAAAATTATGAATTTTTAGATCTAAGACACCTTCATAAATTTGGGTTCAGGCTTGGGTAGATCTATTAGGTCTAGCAGTTGATCAAACCAAATCAAGAGTTAGTTAGGTGGGATCTAGAGTGCTTAGAATTAATCAGTCCAATAGGATTAAGTCTAGATCAAGGTTGCCTCATAGTCACATATGGTTGACCAAGTCAAGGCATAATTTGGCTCCATGGTTTGAGCCTAAATTGTAGGCTAACCCAATTTGTTTTAGTTCGATAATTTATTATGTAAGGTAAGTCTGGCAGATATGATCGACTAGTTTTTAGTTGGAAGCTACTTCACTTGAATGTGTTCTTATCGAGTTAATGGCATATCCATTCCACCAGTCCCACTTATCTAGCCATTTGTGTTGACCCAATTTTGATTTGAGATGGCTAATAATTTGAGCTAACCCATGCCACTAGGTTAGTCATAATTATTATGACTAAGTTAAGTTTAAAGAGATCTAAATTAAATCTCTCTAAGAAAATATTAAGTCATAGGTCTTCCACCATTGTAGATGTGCAGGTCCTTTTTGAGATTGATTATTCTTGACTAGTTACAGTGGTTTAGTTGCACCAGAAAGATGCAACCATGTCTATTAGGCATTGCATGCTATGGGTTGGAGGATGGGTTGGGCTCAATATTTTGGATACGATGAGGGATCCAATCAAGAATTCAATTCATGCAAATGGTGGGTCTGAGTTAACTAAGGAGTGGAGCAATATTCCAGGCATGGTGAGCTCCATCAATTAGAGACCTGGTTTGGGTACATCATGATTAGAGAATCATTGGACAAGAGTAGTCCATAAATTGATTGACCCATCATCAATAACTGTTAGGTGAGGTGGTGAGTCAGTTGGTGGGACCACACCATCTACTAGAAATCTATGATCGTGGAGATTTTTATATCTCTACCAAAGAAGTGTACGGATCTAAGAAAATAGTGGAAGCCTAATTTGTTTAAAAATAAAACTCCTAAATAAATTGATCAAGTCTAATTATAAAATCTAACAAGAAAGTTTGACTCTCTATAGAAAAATGTCTGCGTCCAACCCACTAGCCCATATCTTGGACACCCACAGACTAACCAGACCAAATTACAAGGATTGGCTCTAGAACTAAAAAAATATTTTAGGTTCCAAAAAGCTGACTCATATATTGGATCAGGACCCCCCACCATACCAGTCCATCCATTTGCTGAATAGAGAGCATTCTGAAAAAATGGATAGACGAAGACAATAAAGCTAGGTACTACATATTGCGCTCGATGTCTGATGAGCTTCAGTGCCAATATGATGACATCAAGATTGCTCACCAAATATTGGCTCACCTATAAGAGTTGTTTGGTGAAGAGAGTCGTACAACCAAGTATCAAGTCACTAGATGACTTTTTAAGGCTCAAATGCATGATGGACAGTTGATCCAAGATCATTATCTAATGATGATGAAGGACTTAGAAGAGCTTGAGAAGCTCGGTGTCAAGCTAGACAGGAACTTGCAAATTAATGTGATCTTGTAGCCCTTGATTGATGCATATAGGCTGTTCATAAAGAACTTCCATATGCATAGCTATAATGTACTTTAGCTGAATTGGTAAATATGCTGGTTACTGCTAAGCTTTCTTTGAAAGGTTCAAAGGGCTTAGTGCTTACTGTGGAGCAGACTTCTTCTAAGAGAAAGTCCTTTGGAAAGAAAAAGAAGTCTAGAAAGAAGTAGAAGTCAGATGGAAGGAAGAAGAAGAAGGAAGAGCCAAAAAAGAAGGCCACTAACAAAGAAAAGTATTTTCATTGTAATACAAATGACCATTGGAAGCTGAACTGCACTTTATACCTGGCTATAATGAAGAATAAGGAGGCAGGTCCTTCTAGAGGTATGCTCTTAATTGAATGTAATCTAATGGTTTCTTCTGCATCTAGTTTGGTGCTTGACTCTAGTTCTAGTGCTCATCAGTGCACTTCTATGCAGGGTCTTAAGGAGAGCAGGAGGCTAATGGATGGTAAGATGATCCTACACGTCAAAAATGAAGCAAGAGTTTTTGTTGTGACTGTGGGAATCTATCCTTTTTAACTACCATCAGGATTAGATTTAATACTTAGGGACTGTTATTATGTGCATGCAGCAAGTAGAAATTTAATTTCTATTTCTTGTTTAATATAGGAAGGCTATGTAATTAATTTTCTTAAGAACTATTATAATATTATTTTAAAAAAAAATAAAATTATAAGTGATTTTCTTATTAGTAATCTCTACCAATTACATATTGTTGTTTCTATTTTTAATATCAAGCAAAACATGAATGCCATAAGATCAAAGGGACCTAGGGATAGTTTAAATGATAGGTATCTATGGCACCTTAGGCTAAGTCATATAGTAGAAGGTAGGGTTAACAAATTGGAGAAATTCGGGCTATTTAGTTCATTGACTTTTGAGTCATATCCAATTTATGAATCATGCCTTCATGGTAAAATAACTAAGCTTTCTTTCATAGGACATTGGAAAAGGGCCATAGACCTACTTGCCCTGGTACACACAAATGTGTGCGGTCCATTTGATTTGCCGACCAGAGGCAATTATGCCTACTTCATCATCTTTATTGATGATTTATCTCAGTACGGTTATGTGTATTTGATGCGACAAAAGTCTAAAGCCTTTGAAAGGTTCAAGAAATTCAGACTCAAAGTAGAAAAATAAATAAAAAATCCATTAAGATTCTTCGATCAAATCAAGGAGATGAATAACTTTATTGAGAATTCCTGGACTATCTCAAATTTAATGGCATATCTCACAATGGACTCCATTTAGAATGTCTCAACTCAGTGAGGTTTCAAAATATAGAAATCGGATCCTATTGGATATGGTCCGATCCAGATGAGCTTCATGGACCTCTCTGATTTTTTTGGGGGATATAGTCTAATAACTATAATCTATTTATTAAATAGGATTTTCTCTAAAACCATTACTACCATGCCATATGAGATATAGCATGATAAGAAATCAAGTCTAAGTCACCTCAAAATTTAGGGTTGTTTGGCCCACGTCAAGAGATAGCAGGCGAATAAGTTAGAATCTAGGTCCTTTAGAGCTCGATTCATAGCATATCCTAAAGAGTCGTTAAGATATTACTTCTATCTTCTAGAAGATCATAATGTGATTGTGAGTCGACATGCCATTTTTCTTGAAAAATAGTTTATTCAAGATGTTGGCATCGGAAGATAGATCAGGCTTGAGGAGAAGATCTCCAAACAGCAATGAGCTAAGGAACATATGAAATCCAATCAGATTGAGCCACTACAAACACTACCTCCTCCACCACGAAAATCAACTAGGATTTTCCATCCTCCTTAAAGGTACTTAGGTACTATTTCAAAAGATGTTGAGAAAATGTTCCTCATAAAAAATGGGGTTCATGGTGATGATCCCAAGACCTATGATAAGGTGATGTCAGATATCAACTCCAAAAAATGGTTAGAGGCAATAAGGTCAGAAATTGACTCAATATGCTCGAACCAAGTCTGGACCTTGGTAGATCCACCTAAAGATATAGTACCTATTGGATATAAATGGATCATCAAGAAAAAGATAGGTGCTGATGGAAATGTAGAGACATTCAAGGCTAGGCTCATAGTGAAAGAATATAGTCAGCATGAAGGCATTGACTATCAAAATATCTTTTCGTCAGTAGCTAGGCTAAAATCCATCCCCATATTGCTTGCTGTTGTAGCCTATATCAAGTATGAAATATAATAGATGGACATGAAAATAGCATTTTTAAATAGATATCTTAAGAAAGATATCTATATGAAATAGCCACTTGATTTCACATCTAGTGAAAGTGATCACAAGGTCTGTAAGCTGCAAAGATCCATATATGGACTTAAGCAAGCATCTTGGAGCTGGAATGCTCATTTCAATGATATGATCTAATCATTTGGTTTTATGAAAAATAAAGGGTCATGTATATTCAAAAAGATGAGTAGGAGTGCTATTGTCTTCCTCCTACTGTACGTGGATGACATCCTCCTAATTGGGAATGATTTTTCCATATTGACCATGATCAAAATATGGTTATCTAAATAGTTCTCTATGAAAGACCTAAGAGAAGCATCCTTTATTCTCAGAATTAAGGTCTATAGGGATAGACCGAATAGGATGCTGGGACTTTCACAAAAGACGTACATAGAGAAGGTGCTAAAGAGGATTAGCATGAAAAACTCCAAAAGGGGTCTAGTACCCATTAGACATGGCATTCATCTCTCCAAGAAGATGTGCCCTAGCATACCTGAGGAGATTGAATGCATGAGTAAAATCTCTTATGCTTCGGCAATAGGGAGTCTCATGCATGCTACGCTATGTACACGACCAGATATAGCCTATGCTGTGAGTGTCACGAGCAGGTATCAGTTGAATCTAGGTGAAGAGCACTGGACTTCTGTGAAGTGTATCCTTAAGTACTTGGGAAGAACTAAGGATATGTTTCTAGTCTTTGGTAATGGAGAACTCTAGGTTCATGGGTATACAGACTCGAACATTATATTTGACATAGATGATCGAAAGTCGACATCTAAAAAATTATTTGTATGTAATGGTGTAGTTAGCTAGAGGAGTTCCAAATAGACAGTAATAGCAGACTCCACTATAGAAGCAGAATACATCATTGCATCGAAAGCTGTGAAGGAGGCATTCTGGTACAAGAAGTTCATCATAGAGCTTAGAGTGATGCCATCAGATGTTGTCCCTCTATACTGTGACAACAATGATGCCATAGTCCTAGCTAAGGAGTCGAGGTCTCACCAGAAATCCAAACATATCGAGCTATGATTCTATCTGATCTATGATTATCTTGAGAAGGGATATGTCAAGGTCAAGAGAGTTGACACCGCAGATAATGTGATTGATCCACTAACGAAACCATTAAGCTAGCAGAAGATCAAAGCCTAGTTAGAAAAGATGGGATTTAGATATGCAGTAAATTGGCTTTAGGTCAAGTGGGAGTTTGTTAGATGTGTGCCCTAGAAGCCAGATTGGCTAACACTTGTAATACACTTCTAAGGATAATTTTATAATTTTAACTATAAATTAATAAAAAAAAAATTTCTATCATATTGTGTATTTAAAGTATTTATGATACATCCTTTGAGTTAATGATAATGATAATTCGTATTTTCAAGAGTTAAAAATTTTAAGACATGAATTTTTATAATTAACTCATAAATTGCTCCTAACCGTAGGATCATCATGAGGATAGTGATTGATCTGGAAGGTTGGTGTACGATCGCTTTCTTAAGGTAGATAAGTCTTTAGTCTATGGTGTGGAGCCATCGGAGCGAGAGTATCGATACTCATTAGAGAACGAAGGCATTAAGCGTGACCACCTTGAGCAGTCATAAGAAAGTATACCTTCACGTCGATGACTGGCTCGATGCTGTAGTGGTGTGTCTGGTTCATTGACCTAAGGTGCATTGGTAGTTCACCTTGAGGATGTTATAGTTTGACTATATCATAACTCTATCTTCTAGCCATTTGGAATCCTGATGTGTATGTTGGCTATAGTATGTTTAACGTAGGAATTGGGTTGCATCAACAAGGGATCTATCTACCTCGGTAGATTAGGAGTAGCCCTATGATGATCATGAGATTGAGTCCATAAGCCCATGGCCATAGTTGTTTGAAGATAATAGAAAGAGTTTCTATTAGGTTTTCACATCAAACTCAAATCGAATGATTAATTCATATAACGGATGTTGGGTTTGATGAGTTCACCTTAACCCTAATCCTATTGGAGCCCATGATAGAAGAATTCAATCACATAAGTAGTTGCATCGAGAGGTTTATTTTTAGTTCTATTTGGTTGCCATCATACACTGCTAGGTGTCACTGGTTGATTTTGGGAGCAATTAGAATGATTTTGATGATCGATTATTCTAATTGTATGAATCAGAAAAGTTCTGATTCATCAAAAGATATTTTGATGATGGAGATGATGGAGATCGCGATATGTCTCATTACCATACAAAACTAAATCAACTGAGTCATGCAAATAAGGGTTTGGATATGGATGTGATTTATTGGACTAACCCAGTTCAATTGATTTATATTAGATTCAATTAGGTTCAAAAAAATCATGCTAGCACATGATTGAGCCTAATATTCTCCTTCTATAGTCTTTCTGATTAGTTTCGGATGAGTTTGACTCATCCAAAATATTGACTGGAGCCTGTCCAGATCAAAAAATGATTATCTTAATTTATCAGATAAATATAAGATAACACCTGCCAATTTCTATCACCTGCCATTTTTTATTTCGGACAAGGGTCAAAGGTTGACCCTATTGTAAGAAAGAAGGGACAGGAGGCATGAGCCCCTTGAAGAATTTCTAGGGATGCGCGCCCCCAGATATTTTATGCGACATGGAGAGGGCACACATCCTCTTAGGTGTGCACCCCTTAATAGATAGATTTTGACTAGGTCAAATTTAGATTTGACCAAGTGAAATAGGTTTGATTTAGATCAAATTCAAATTGAGGAGGAAGAGTCCATCATGCACTATCTCTCTCTCTCTCCCTATCCAATTTGTGCGACAACTTTTGGAGGGTTTTGGGTGACAAAACTAGATAAGGACCTAGTGTTTATGTATGGAAATCAGATGAAGTTATGATTTAATCAAGTTGCTTGATTAATCAAAACTCTTAGGTGGCATAGGATTTATTTAAAGGACCCTATGCCCTTAGGGTTTTCAATCGCTTTGCATCCACGCCCACATGCTGCCATCCTCATCCCTCTCCATGCCTCCCTCTAATCTCCTCTCTCTTCTCCGTGCCAATGGTTTGGCACGAGTTTAGAAGGAAGATCAATCCTCTTTGGTGCAAACATCTGGAAAGTGAAAGGGCAAGTTTGGTGCTCCCAAGTCTCGGGTGATAGTGAAGGAGTCAAGATGGTGGCTCCTGAAGGTTAGGATTGGTCGGAGATGTATCAACAAAGATAAAAAGACTGGCACATAGTCAGGCTAGCTTGGATACGTAGTCGAGCTAGCTTGATCTAAAATCAAGCCGGCTATCTCATGAAGATAGAAGACATGGTTCGGAGAGATGCAGTTGAGCTGGTTCAACTTCTGACTGAGCCAACTCAATGGTGGCGAATAGATCTGGATGGATTTTCTATTTGATCTAGGATTGGGTCTAATCCAAGGGGTCTTAAGCCTGGTATGAGAGGTCTTAAGATGGCTAATTCATGTATTAGGCTAGGCCCTTAGTCCAAGGGATGAGAGCAAGCAAGACATGTGTTTACATGGGCTTGGGTGAGTGTTTTCATATATGGGTTAGCCGAGGAAGGTTTTTTAAAGTTGAGTCATGTTGACTCAGGATGTCTATATATATATACTTGTATATGTAGATTATGAAAAAAGAAGAGAATGAATTGAATTTCTTTTCTTCTTGAAATCCTAGCTTTCTCTCTTTCTCACTCTGCCACCATCTTATCTTTTTATCATCTAATCCTTATCTTTCTTGCTATCATCTCCAACTTGCTTCCTTAGAGTTGGTAGAAGGTACAAGGATTTCCACAGATCTTGAAATAATTCATAACAAGTAGTATCAGAGCCAGGTTGTGTGGAAGGACGAGAAGATGCCTGAAGGTTGAAGATCTTCAGGTGCTGTAAATTTAGCAAGGTCCTGTCAAGGTATTTCTCAAATTTCTTGGATCTATGTTGCATTTTTTTCACTTGGATCCAGCCATGGGAAGCAACATGAAGGTTGATTTTGAGAAGTTCGATGGAAAAGAAAACTTTTCCATGTGGAAAGTTCATATGGAAGATCTTCTGGTTTAAGCTAAATTGGATTAGGCATTGGAAGAGAAGCCTGAAGGGATGTCAGATCACTAGTGAATGTCTCTGAAAAAGAAGGCATGTTCTATGATTAGAGGATGCTTATCGGATGCGGCACTCTATTTAGTTTTGGAGGATAGGACCCCAAGAGGCTTGTGGTCGAAGTTGCAAATCATGTATATGGGTAAGAATATGTGGAACAAGTTGATGTTCAAGAAGTGATTGTACAACCTTCGTATGCAGGAAGGTGGAGATGTCTTAGGACACATCCAGAAATTCAACCAGATGTGTAATGAGTTGCTGAATATAAAAGTGAAGATGGAGGTAGAAGATAAATCATTGCTTCTATTATGCTCGTTGCCCTCATCCTATGATCCATTGGTGACGATGCTGCTCTATGGTAAGGAGACCTTGGAGTATGAATACATGGTCTTAGTATTGTGAACCAATGAACAACAGAAGAAGTTGATCAAGGAAGGTGTTCGCTAGGAGGGTTTGACCGTGGGGGAGAGACCTAGAAGATCAAAGGAGAGAGGCAAGTCAATGGGATGATCAAAGTCCTGGAAGAGCAAGAACAAGAAGGAAGCCAGATGCCACAAATGCAATGAGATCGAGAACTTTAGGTGTGATTGTCTGCAATAGGAGAAAAGAGTGAATCTGATGTGCTGAGTACACTAGTTGATAGTGAGGTGGAGGATGACCTCTTGGTTGTATCAGATGGTCACAAAAGATACACAGATGTATGGATTCTAGATTCTGTCTATTCGCATCACTGCACCCCAGACCGATCTTGGTTTGTCTCATGCACCAAGATTGATGAGGGGAGTATGATACTTGAAGATGATCACCCATGTAGAGTTGCTAGTATTGGAAGCATCTGAATGAGGATGTTTGATGGGATGGTGCGGACTATCATAAATGTGAAGCACATCCCAAATTTGAAGAGAAATCTCATATCACTGGACTATCTGGAGCGGAGCAGCTGCAGTTTCAACAGTCATGCCAATAGTGGAGTTCTCAATATCTCCAAAGATACTATGGTGGTGATGAGGGGTAGGATGATGGAGAACAACCTCTACAAGTTGGTTGGATCTATGATGATCGGGGAATCTAATGCAGCGGTAGCAGCGCAGGATCAACAAGAGGCTTATCGATTGTGGCACTATCGCCTAGGCCACATGGGTGACCGTGGGATGAAGAAGCTGAGCAAACATGTTTTGATTTCAAATCTAGATGGAGATGTCATAAAGATATGTGAGCCATGCTAGATGGATAAATAGAGGAGAGTACAGTTTGCCATCAGTTCAACCCATAATGCAGCCCCACTAGAACTGGTTCATACTGATGTGTGGGGGTAGGCTCTGCTTTCGGTTAGAAATGGAGCATGATACTTCCTGACCTTTATAGATTTCTCAAGAAAGAAATGTGTCTACTTCATGAAGGAGAAATCAGAAGTCTTCACCAGGTTCAAGGTATGGAAAGCTGAGGTGGAGAAGGAGATAGGTCAGAACTTGAAGTGTCTACAGTCAAACAATAGTGGAGAATACACCAGCAAAGAGTTCCATAGCTTTTGTGAGGAGTGTGGTATCAAAAGGCACTTCTCGATAAAAGAAACTCAACAAAATGTGGTGGCTAAAAGGATTAACAGAATCATTTTGGAAAAGACACGGTACATGAGGTTGCAGATAGGGCTTTCGAAGACATTCTGGATTGATACAATGGATGCAACCTATTATCTGATGAATTGATCACCTCATACAAAGTTAGATGGTAGTATTCTAGAGGAGAGATGGTCTAGAAGAAAGATTGGGCTGAACCATCTAAGGGTTTTTGGGTGCATGGCTTTTGTGCACATCAGTGTTGGTGAGTGGAGCAAGTTGGATGCCAAATCATGGAAGATGGTGTTCTTGGGATATCCATGAGGAGTTAAGGGATACTGGCTATGGGATCCCTTGGAGAAGAAGGTTGTCATTAGTAGGGATGTCACCTTTGATGAAAATTCAGTTCTCCAAAGGCGAGATGGCATGAAGGAGTAGTAGATGTATCAGGAGGTCTAGTAGGGCATTGCTACATAATTAACATCTTACTCTATTTTGCCACTTGCAGGTGCATTAGGAGGACTTTGTATTTAGGTGGAGCACTCACCGGAGATGTCTTCATAGGTGGAGAGAGCTCGGATAGGTAATGAAAGCCAGGAGGACTAGCAAGAGCAAGCTGGACCTAGGATGGATATCGGGGTTGTGCTGCACAAGCCCAAAAAGAACATCAGGAAACTGAAATGATATGGCTTCAAAGATATACTATTATATGCCCTGGTGATAGCAAATGGAGACCCATACACCTACGAGTAGCATATGGATAATCAGGACAGTGAGAGGTGGCTCCAAGCAATGTCCGAGGAGATGCAGGCTCTCCATAAGAATGAGATATGATGTTTGGTGCAGTTGACACGAGGAAAGAAATTCATTGGTCGCAAGTGGGTTTACCAATGCAAAGAGGGGCCTCCGGAGCAGGAAGGTGTCAGGTATAAGGCATGGTTAGTGGCCAAGGGATACTCCTAGAAGAAAGGCATCGATTTTAGTGAAGTATTTTCTCTTGTCATCAGGCATACTTCCATCAGAATGTTGCTGAGCATTGTGGCAGCTTAGGACTTGGAGCTGGAGTAGATGGATGTCAAGACGGCATTTCTCCATGGGCATTTGGAGGAGACCATTTATATAGAGTAGCCACTAGGGTTCTAAGAGCCAAGAGTAGAAGAAAAAATCTATTTGCTATAGAAATTGTTGTACGGCTTGAAGCAATCACCAAGGTAATGATACAAGTGATTTGACTCATATGTGAGGAGCATTGGACTTTTCAGGTGCGAGTATGACTCTTGTGTGTATGTTAAATCTTTGGAGGATGAGTCTTGGATATTTCTACTCTTGTATGTGGATGACATGCTTATAGCATGTAAGAGTAGGAAGGTTGTGCAGAAATTAAAGGCAGCCTTATCTCAAGAGTTTGAGATGAAGGATTTGGGGCCTACAAGGAAGATCTTAGGCATGGAAATCTTTAGAGATCGAATTAAGAGGATGCTGCATTTATCTCAGTAAGGATACATTAGAAAGGTGTTGGAGATGTTTGGGATGAAGAAAGAAAAATTATCGGAGTTGCCACTTACCGAACACTTCAGACTCTCAAAGATGATGTCACCATAGACTGAGGTGGAGGCTCAGGAGATGGAGAGAACACCGTATGCCTCTGGTGTAGGAAGATTAATGTATGCCATGGTGTATTGTAGACTAGATATCGCCCATGTAGTGAGCCAGCTAAGTAAGTTTATGGCATAGCCTGGTAAGGAGTACTAGCGAGCACTGAAGTAGATCTTCAGATACTTGGTGGGTACTATTAGAGTTGGCATCTGCTATGGATAGCAAGATGGAGCTGAGAAACTCTCTGATATATCCAAGAATGCTCGAGGGTAGATAAATGGGTTTGTGGATGAAGATTTTGGTGGAGACATGGACACTCGGTGGTCAACAATAGGCTTTATGTTTAGCCTATTTGGAGGTCCCATCTCATGGAGATCATGCTTGCAATCCATCACGGCCTTATCTACAACTGAGGCAGAATGCATAGGTGTTACAGAGGCAGCAAAGGATGCTCTATGGTTGAAAGGATTGGTGTTGGAGATGGATCTCATATAGGAGGCTATCAGGGTGTACTGTGATAGCCAGAGTACACTGTTACTTGCTCAGAACTCTATCTACCATGCAAGGACGAAATACATCAACATCAAGTACCACCGAATTAGAGAGCTTATGGAAGAAGGTGAAGTAAAGCTGGTGAAAATTCACACCAAGGAGAATCCAGTGGATGCACTAACAAAAGTTCTTCCTTGGGTCAACTTTTGTAAATGTATGAAATCGATGTATCTAATGGACTCGATAGACTTGCCTCAAGCCTTGGAGCACCAAGGTGGAGATTGAAAGGGCAAGTGTGGTGCTCCCAAGTCTTGGAAGACCGTGAAGGAGTCAAGATGGTAGCTCTTGAAGGATAGGATTGGCCAGAGATGTATCAGCAAAGATAAAGAGACCGGCACATAGTGGCTGACTTGGATACGCAGTCAAGTTGGCTCAATCTTAGATCAAGTGGGCTCGGCTCGTATCCAAGCCGGTTGTCTCAGGCAGATAGAAGATATGGTTCGAGGAGACGTAGTCGCTTCTGACTAAGCCAGCTTGATGGTGGTGAGTAGATCTAGATGGGTTTTCTATTTGGTCTTGGATTAGGTCAAATCCAAAAAGTCTTAAGGCCCGGTATGAGAGATCTTAAGGTGGCTAATTCATGTATTGGGTTAGGTCTTTAGTCCAGGGGATAAAAGCATGCAAGACATGAGTTTACATGGGCTTGGATGAGTAATTTCATGTATGGATTAGTTGAGGAAAGTTTTTTAGGGCTGAGTTGTGTTGACTCAGGGTGTCCATATATATACTTGTATATGTAGATTACAAAAAAAAGAAGATTATGAATTGAATCCCTTTTCTCCCTGAAACCCTAGCTTTCTCTCTTTTTTACTTTGCCATTGTCTCATCTTCTTATCATCTAATCCTTATCATTCTTGCTATCATCTCCAACTTGCTTTCTTAGAGGTGGTAGAAGGTACAAGAGTTTTCATAGGTCTTGAAATAATTTATAACAGAAAGAACACAAACTGTTCATGAGATGAATGCGTGTCCTTTAGAGATAGATTTGAAGGATCAATTAGATAGCTCTAGATCTGATATCTAGAGATCAAATCCAGAAGGAAAGCACCTTCAGATTTAGCCCAAGTGGACTCTGATAGAGGCCAGGTACTTACATGGCTAGATCTAGAACCCTAGATGATGACAGATCATCGACAAGGTAATCAGATTACCCAATCAGATATATGAATCAAATCTGATTTAATTCTAATTTTAATTTTAATATCAGATCATTCAGATCAGATCTGAGAACTCTTTGATCTAATCAGATCAAATAAATTTTTTGAGAATAATCCACTTCAGATCTGGTCAGATCTGGATGATCATATGGTGGAAAATATTGATTTTGCTTCAATCACAGCATGCGTAGAATTAATAGTAGATTAATTTTAGCTTTCACTATGATTAATTCATCTAAAATTTCAAAAATGCATGCTTTAACCTTGCACCATTTCCTACAACTTTCTCCTTCTATGAACTTTCTGGTTGATCTGGACTCAGTCAAATTTGATTTGGCTCATCCAAGAACCCTGTATGGGTTTGTCCTGATTTGGCTGGACCTTGTCCTGATCAGATCAGGGCTTGTCCTGATCAGATCAGGACTTGTCCTTGTCTCATATGATGAGGATCAAGACAAGGGCCATTTTGACCCGGTCTATGTAGGAAAGGAAGGAGGAGGTGGTGCCCGCTAGAGTTTCTCTTAGGGCACGCATTCCTAGATGAATTTTATGGAGAGAGAATAATAGGGGTGCACGCCCATCTCTCTCTTGGCTTGTGCCCACTTCTGGATTGCGATGAAGTTGTTTGGAGGAGTTCTTATCCAACAAGAGTTGTTGGAATTCAAAACTTTTCGAACTGGTTAAATAAATTTGAATAATCTGGAGAGAGATTATCTTGCACACGCCCACTCCCATTTCATGCGACAAATTGGAGGAGAAATTCAGAAGTGGACATGGGGGCTTGAGAGGAGTCCTTCAACTTCTGAACTTTGACCCATTCAATGTCCAGAAGCCCTAAGACTCTAGTTATTTAGTTTGTCTATAGATAGACGACCAAGCCAAAGGGTTTGGCCATCACATCAGCCTATACCTTGACCCTATCTCTCCCTCTTCTCTATGCCTTCTCTCCCTCTTCTCCACCACCAAGTGTTGGGTAGGTCAGCAAATCGAGTGTTGAAGTGTTGTTGTTACAAAACCACATTGAATAGTTCCTGATCGTGTGATGATCGAATTGCTGCCATAGATCAGATCGAAAGTGTACCCAAGAGTTCTAGATTCAGATCTTCTGAGATTAGATCTAGATGGAGAAGATCTCTAGATCTAACTTGAGTGGATGCTGGTAGCAAACAAGCACGTGCGTTACTCAAGTCAGAATCTCGAACTACGTTCAGATCATTGCAGCATGTGAACCATTCACTTGCAAAAGGTGGTATTCCATGCCATTTTTATGCATTTTAATTTTTGATTTATCTAATCAAATCTGAGAACTTTCAGATCTAATCGGTTTGGTAGGTTAAAATTTTTAAATTCTATTGTACGACCTGATCCGATCAGGTCGATCCTACAAAACCTTCAATAGTATAACCTAATAAATGATAATCCTAAGCTAATTAGGAATCTAATTAAATTAAATTTTAATTTAATTTTATAATTAAATAAGAAATTCGGTGCACTCAAGTCTTGGTTCAACTAAAAATTGTTATTCCTTATAATTAGCTTATTCAATAAATCAATTGGAGTTGATCCAATCAAGTCCAAACCAAAACTAATTGAATCATATTCAATTAGACTTGATCTTAGCCCTTTAGGTCAATCAAATTGAGTTAATTAGCAGTCCAATTGCTAATCGATCCTCTGGCAACACTTGCACTAGGTCAAATATCAATTGTATTGAATATTTAATCCTAAAATAATTATTAATCATTAATCAGCCATTCGATCAAATTAAGATCTCTAATGTATGTGATCCCATAGGTTCGAATCTAAACTGATAGCTTCAAAATAAATTTCTGTACCAATCGAAGTAACCATCTAGCAATAGTATCCGATGGTTGGATAGGTTGAATGCATAAAGCAATACTCTTTGAACCGATATGGATATAGTTTCTATATAATTCATCCTCTTGAACTAAATGCTCGTAGGATGACTCAAGAATTAGCTATCAATCTTGAATAGGCCCTCCATAATATATTTTAAAATATCAAATCCATCTCATGGAGTATCCTAGCCAAGATTTTGCTAAATTGAAATGCAGTAAGGCATTATTTTCAAATTCTTGGAGTGGTCAATTCCATCTTGATCACTCACTGACTTCGCAAGTACATGACTATGCCTAAAAATCTTCTATCACTAAATTAAAAATTTAGAAGTCTGGCACCAAAGCATATGAGTTGCCTGCAAGCCACTGTGGTGATCTCAGGTCTAAGAGACACTTATACCCATATCCCATCATAGTAATTCTCGACAGCAGAATGCTCAAAGTTGGTTACACTCAGAGATGATGTACCCTTACATCTCATCTATATGCCATACCAATATCTCCACACTTCTTAGTTAAAAGGACAATCAACCTATATGGCATACAATGATCTATACTCAATAAACGTTATTGTCCTGATTAGCAATGTATCATTTGATTGTGAATAGATTTAAGGATAAATTGATAAATCCTCTCTTTATCGAATCTAACTAGTCCTATGGACTTCATCACAATATAGGAGTTCATTAGAATATGTAGACTTATGATGAAAAATATCAAAATAAATATTTTATTTAATAATAAATTATTTATATTTACAAAATTAGCATAATCATCAATAAACTGATAATTGGCTTTGAGATTTTTAATGGATGCCTTAGCCTACTGAAAAGATACCTAAGGCAAAACTTAATATTTAAAATTATTTTAAAAAATAATTTTTTAAGAACCTATCCATAGATGCACATGGATTAGACAAAGCTTTCTTCAGACCCTTATGCAATCTATGTGAATTCTAGTACCCACAAAGAAATTAAAGTAATTCCTCGAATTGGAGATAGACGCTACGAATTTGAATAAAATAGTGGAAGAACATTTTAATTAAAGTCCAAATCTTTATGTTTAATAAATCATTTACTAATTAGGCTATTTGGTTCTCCTTTGTGTAGTTAAGGCCAAACCCTTGTTCGTCCGTTCACTATTAGGTAGTGATATATTTATGGGATCGAGCTTCTATTATAAGTATTGAAAGTTAAACATTGCTTAGTAACATGAAGAGGTTTGTGCTGAGGCTTCTATGCCCAGTCTAAATAGAAAGTCTAAGACTAACCTAAATCAAGTAGAGTGCTTCTACTGTAAAAAGCAGGAGCATTAGAAGAGGAACTATCCTCAGTACCTTGCTTTCTATGATCCCGATAGGATGAACAAAAGAAATGAGCAAGGAGTTGCTGATCAAAAATATTATATGACAACGTCCTGTAATTTTTCTATTTATGATAGTACTACTTTGGTATTGGATACTAAAAATCCAGTTCGTATTTGCAATTCATTGTAAGAACTTCAAGTTGGTAGAAAATTTGAGAATGGCAAGTGATTCCTAAATGTTGGAGTTGAAAGATCTATTTCAGTTGTAGCTATCGAAATAGTTCAGCTTATTTTCAATGGTATTATCATTTGTTTAGATGATTGTCATTATTGTTCTTCTTTTCTGATGAATATAATCTTTGTTGATTTTTTACCCAACGATGGTTATTATTTATCTATAAAGAAAGATTATTGTGATATCATTATGAATGATGTTACAATAATACGTGAACAATAAAAAAATGGTATTTATATTTTATCACTGCCAGTGAGTGTAATGTATACTTCTAATAAACATCTTAGATTAGATAATATCAATGATGCCTACCTATGGCACTGTAGGCTAGGTCACATCAATAAGAATAAGATAAATAGGTTGACTCAAGAGAAAATTCTCGAAGTCAATAATTATGAATCATTTCCAACCATGAGTCATGTCTTCTTGGAAAAATAATCAAGACATCTTTTATTGAAAAAGATAAGAGAGCCACTGAGCTTTTAGGTCTAGTATATACTGATGTATGTAGACCTATGAGCACTAGTGCTAGAGATGGATATCACTATTTCATTATATTTACTGATAATCTATCTAGGTATAGGTATATTTATCTTATGAAATATAAGTCTGAATCGTTTAAAATGTTCAACTGATTCTATATTGAAGTAAAAAAATAAATTAAAAAAAGTATTAACACTCTTCAATCAGATTGAGAAGGTAAATACCTATTTAGTGAGTTCTTGACATATTTGGAAGAGAATGGGATTCTCTCAAAATAGACTCCTCTAGAGACACCACAGCATAATGGTATATCAAAAAGGAGAAATCGAACCTTGTTAGACATGGTTCGATCTATAATGGGGTTTGCTAGTCTGCCTGTTTTATTTTGGGATTATGCTCTTGAGATTGCATATTTTATGTTAAATAATATTTTGAGTAAATTTATTGCAAAGACTCTATATGAGATATAGACTGGGTGTAGGCCTACACTCTCACCTTCAGATTTGCGGTTGTCCGGCCTACATCAAATGTTTGCAAACAAATAAACTTGGACTCTAGTTTAATAAGTGTGTATTTATAGGATACCCCAAGAAAACTAGGAGTTACTATTTCTACCATGCTGAAGAAAAAAAAGATGTTCGTCAGCAATAGGACAATCTTTTTAGAAAAGGAGTTCTTTGGTGAAGAAATTGTTGCCTCTAAGATTGATCTTAAGAAAGTTCAATAGGTAGAAAAACTAACACAGTTAGCTAAACTAGAATCAAATTTGATTAGATCAAATCTAGAGCTCAGTGTACCTACACCATTAAGACAATCTGATAGAGTACTACATCAGTCAGATAGATACTATGGTCTTTTGATCCAGGATGGTGATCCCATCGAACTCGATGAGAATTGTTGGTGCAAAATCTGGTTGATGCCAGATCGAGTTGGAGTTGAGAAAGAAGAGATCATCATCGGTGATCTGCAAAACAAAGTCCTACCCAGAGTTGATGGTGGTGGCTCCGATAGGATCCTCTGACAATCAAGTCAGCTCTTCTGACCAACAAAAATGGAGTGCTCAGAAAAGAACTCAGCAGAGTTTTGGGAAGGAGAAGAGAGCTTAGAAAAAATGTATCTAGAGAATTTTTTTTATAGACAGATTCTATAACAAACTGATAGTGACAGTCATAACCATCCGGTAGTGGGCCGCTCGGGGCCACGTAAAGTTTGTTATGGAGAGTAGTGATCGTTATCATGATGTGTCTATTCATTGAGATTTAATAGTCGAAGTTTAGAAGAAGTAGGCATTGGTTGGTGCAGAGCTTTGACATATATCAATTCTAGAGGAGTTTAGACTCCTAAAGAAAATATGACTAGAGGGGATCATCCATTAGTTGGTGAAGAGCTTTGACATATATCAATTTCAGAGGAGTTCGGACTTCGAAAGGGAATACAGTTAGAGGGGATCATGTAGAAGGAATGCTAGTTAAAATCTGAAAGTAATCTGCTGGAGGAATCTGGATGAAGTTTGACTGATAGAGAAGTCTAGAAGGAGCCCGACTAATGAAGAAGTCTGACTGAAGGAGAAGTCTGAAAGGAGTCCGACTGATGGAGGAGTCAAAAATGAGTTTGGCTACTAGAGGCATCTGGAAGGAGTTCGACTGCTGGAGGAGTCCGGAGGGAGTTGGACTGCTGGAGGGGTCCGAAAGGAGTTCAGTTGCTCGAGGGGTCCAGAAGGAGTTTGGCTGCTAGAGGAGTTCGACTGCTAGAGGGGTTCGAAAGAAGTTCGACTATTGGAGGAGCCTGGAAGGAGTTTGGTTGCTGAAGAAGTGTGACTACTAGAGGAGTCCGACTAGAGTTCGACTGCTGGAGGAGTCTAGAAGAAGCTCAATTGATGGAGGAGTCCAGAAGGGGTTTGACCGCTGGAGGATTCCGCAAGGGGTTCGACCGTTGGAGGAAGAATTTTTGGTTGAAGCTCTTCCATGATTACCAGTTACATTAGACTAAGCATCAAACTAGACTTTGATGGGAGCGGGATTTATCCCCAGCAATAGTCTCCCTACTCTCAAGTTCAAAATTCAAAGGAAGAGAGGAAAAAAGGCGACAACTGAAGTTCGATCCTAGGTCCCATACTTATTGCTTGTTGTGGATACCGAGCTCATTGTGGATGTCGGGCTTATTGTGGATAGTGAACTAGGACTTCTCTTGCAAATCAAGATAAGGTTCTATCTTTTGCATTCGACGTAGTCAGGTTGTCATGCAAAAACACGTGTAAGGATTCTCCATCGAGCTTCTTCCTTCTCCACGTCTTTGATCTATGAGGTTCCAACTTTTGCTCATGTTAGGACGAGGCTTTCCTTCTATACTTATCATGGCTTACAGGGGTACGTTAGGGTCATTGGTAGGGTCTCTCCCTCCATCCTATCTTATATCAACGAGATCATCGACTTTGCTCACGTTAGGATGAGGTTCTCCTTCTGTACCTAACAGGCTATAGGGGCATAATAAAGCCATGTCGGGGCCTCTCCCCTCACCTCATCTAAAATTAATGAGATCTTCAACTTTGCCCATGTTAGGATGAGGTTTTCGTCCTGCTCCTAATGGACTGTAGGGATACATCAGGACCGTTGTCTGGGCCTCTCTCCTTACCTCATCTAAATGAACGACTTTGCTTAGGAGGAGTTCTCCTCCCTGACTGCAGGGCACATTAGGCCGTTGTGCTCTCCCCTCATCTCTGGGCCTCTCTCCTTACCTCATCTAAAATGATGAACGAGGCCTTCGACTTTGCTCATGTTAGGATGAGGTTCTCCTCTTATTCCTAATGGGCTATAGGGGCACATTAGGGCCATTGTCGAGGCCTCTCCCCTCATCTTCATCTAAAATGAATGAGGCCTTCGACTTTGCTCACGTTAGGATGAGGTTCTCCTCCTATTCCTAAAGACCGTAGGGACACATTAGGGCATTGTCAGGGCCTCTCCCTCCTTCTATCTTAAAATAAAAAAGGTCTTCGACTTGCTCATGTTTGGATGAGGTTCTTCTTCTATTCCTAATGGGATATAGGGCTACATTAGGGCCACTGTCAGGACCTATCCCCTCATCTCATCTAAAATGAACGAGGCCATCGACTTTGCTCACATTAGGATGAGATTCTCCTCTTATTCGTAATGGACTGTAGGGGCACATTAGGGCCATTATTAGGGCCTCTTTTCTTCTTCTGTCTTAAATAATCACCGGTCTTCGACTTGCTCATGTTAGGGTGAGGTTCTTCTTTTGTCCCTATCCTGATAATAGGGGCACAAATGGGCCACTTTTAGGGTCTCTTCCCTTATCTCGTCTAAAATGAACAAGGCCATCGACTTTGCTCACATTAGAAAGAGGTTCTACTCCTATTTTCTAACGGACTGTAGGAGCACATTAGGGCCATTGTCAGGGCTTCTCCCCTCATCTCATCTAAAATGAATGAGGCCTTCGACTTTGCTCACGTTAAGATGAGGTTTCTCCTCCTGTTTCTAATGGACTGTAGGGGCACATTAGGACCATTGTCAAGGCCTCTCCCCTCATCTCATCTAGAAAGGATGAGGCCTTCGACTTTCTCATGTTAGGATGAGATTCTCCACCTATTCCTAACATTACAATAGGGACACAAATGGGGCCATTGAATGGGCTTCTCCCTTCCTCCTATCTTAAATAATCGGAGGTCTTCGACTTGCTCATGTTAGAGCGAGGTTTCTCCTCCTCTCCTATCATGGCAATAGGGGCACAAATGGTCCATTGAATGGGCCTCTCCCCTCCTCCTGTCTTAAATAATCGAGGAAACTTGCTCATATCAGGATAAGGTTCTCCTCCTATTCCTAACATCGCAATAGGGGCACAAATGGGCCGTTGAATGAGCCTCTCCCCTCCTCTTATCTTAAATAACCAGAGGTCTTCGACTTGCTCATGTTAGGACGATGTTCTTCTTCTGTTCCTAACATAGCAATAAGGATACAAATGGGCCATTGAATGGGCCTCTCCCCTCCTCTTATCTTAAATAATCAGTGGTCTTCGACTTGCTCATGTTAGGATAAGGTTCTCCTCCTATTCCTAATATGGCTACTTTTGATTGCTTCTTTTCTGTCATCACATAGTTTTTGCACCAAGAAACAATAATATTGAAATGGAAAAGTTTTATTGAAGAAAAATTACTGGTAGTACATTCTTAAATTTTCTAAATTTCAAGGTCGTGGGAGCATTGTTCCTCCAAGCTCCTTCAGGCGATAAGTTTTGGGCTGGACAACCTCCTCTATTTCATATGGGCCTTTCCAATTTAGGGCAAGCTTTCCCTGGCATTAAGGTTGAGAGATGGTGCCTCCCCAAAGCACTAAGTCCACCACTCTAAATATTTTACCTCTGACTCTGAAGTTAAAGTATCGGGCCACCCTTTGCCTATAGGCCTCCATCCGAACTTGGGCTTCCTCTCTTTTTTCTTTCAGCAAATCGAGATTGACTCTAAGGTCCTGTGAGTTATGCTGCTCATTGAAGACCATAACCTATGCTGATGGAAGCTTAAGCTCGATTGGGATGACTGCCTCTATTCTAAAAGCCAAGGTGAATATTGTTTTCCCAGTTGATAGCCTTTGGGTAGTTTGGTATGCCCAGAGGATGTGGTCGAGTTCGTCCGCCCAGGCCCCCCTTACTCTATCGAGTCTTATCTTGATGCCTTGTAGTAGGGTCCGGTTGGTCACTTCAGCTTCTCCATTTGCCTGTGGGTGAGCTACTGACGTAAAGTGATGGAAAATATTTAGATCTTCACAGAACTCAATGAACATCATCCTAGTGAACTATCGTTCGTTATCTATTATGAGGGTTCGAGGCAGATCAAATCGATAGATAATTGACTTCCAGATGAAGTCCTATATCTTGGCCTCAATAATTTTTGCTAGTAGTTCGGATTTGATCCATTTAGTGAAGTAGTCGATCCCAACCAAGAGGAACTTTCATTGTCCGGATGCCATTAGGAAAGGGCCAAGTATATCCATTCCCCACAGCCCAAATGGCCAAGGTGCGCTTAGTGGAGTAACCTCAGAGGCCGACCGTCTTTGTATGTTTGTATTTCTCTGACAATTGTCATATTTCTTGACATACTCCATAGAATCGCAATACAAGGTTGGCCAATAGTACCCTTGTTGAAGTAGTTTTTGTGATAGACATCTGGCTCCTACATGACTTTCATAAATTTCCTCGTGCACTTCTTATAATGCAAAGTCAGCTTCTGAAGGTCGAAGACATCTTAGCAGTGATAACGAATATGACCTTTTACACAACTTACCCTCATACAAAATGTACCGAGACCTTTTATACAACTTGCCATCAACTTGCCCACTCTCGAGCTTCAACTTCAATAGAAGATAAGATCTCACCCGAGCTTCAACCTCAATGAGTGCAGTGCTCGAAAAAGAACTTCGACAGTCATCCTTTTTATTCTCCCTTCCTTCAAATTTCAAACTCGAGAGTAGGAGAACTAGTGTTGGGGATAAACCCTGCTCCCATCGAAGTCAGGTGTGATGCTTAGCCTAATGTAACTAGTAATCATGGAAGAGCTTTGATTAAGAATTCTTCCTTCAATGATCGAACCCCTCTCGGACTCCTTCAGCAGTCGAACTCCTTCTGGACTCCTTTAGCATCTGAACTTCTTCAGTGGCCAAACCCCTCTTAGACTCCTTCAGTAGTCGAACTTCTTCAGTAGCCAAACTGTTAGATTTATGTGCCCTAAAAGCCAGAATTGGCTGACACTTGTTATGCACTTCTAAGAACAAAATTATAATTCTTACTATAAATAATAAAATAGATTATTTTCTATCACAATGTGTATTTAGTGTCTATGATACATTCCTTGAGTTAATGGTAATGATAGTTTATATTTTCATGAGTAAAAAATTTAAGACATGAATTTTCATTATTAACTCATAAAATGCTTCCGACGTAGGATCATCATGAGGATGGTGGTTGATCCAAAAGGTTGGTGTACAATCGCTTCTTTATAGTAGATAAGTGTTGAGTCTACGGTGTAGAGACAATGGAACGAGAGTATAGATATTCGTTAGAGAATGAGGGCACTGAGCGTGACCACCTCAAGCAGTCATTAGGAAGTCTACCTTCTCATTGATGACTGGTTCGAAGCATTAGTTGTATGTCTGATTCTTTGATCTGAGGTGCATCGATAGTTCACCTTGAGGGTGTTATAGTTTGACTACACCATAACTCGATCTCCTAGCCATTCGGAACCCTGAGGTGTATGTTGGCTATAGCTTGTTCATTGTAGGAATTGGATTACACCAACAGAAAATCTATCTATCTCATTGTATGAGGAGTAGTCCTATGATGATTATGAGAATAAAGTCCAAAAGCCCATGGTCATGGCAGAGTGAAATAATAGAAAGAGTTTCTATTAAGGTTTTTATATTGAACTTGAATCGAATGATTAATCATATGATGGACATTAGGGTTTGATGAGTTCACCTTAACCCTAATCCGATCGGGGCTCAAGATAAAGGAACTTAATTACACAGGTAACTACACCAAGAGGTTCATTCTCGGTTCTGATGGATTGCCACCATATACTGCTACGTGTTACTGGTGGATTTTGGAAGCAATTAGAATGATTTGGATGATCGATCATACCAGTTGTCTGAATTAGAAAAGTTCTGATCCATCGAAAGGTGTTTCGATGATGTCGATGATAAAGATCATAACATATCTAATTATCATATGGAATTGAACCTAACTGGATCATACAAATAAGGGTTTGAATCTGGATATCATCAATTGGACTAACCTAGCTCAATTGATTTGAATAAGATTCAAATAGGTTCAAGAAAATCATGCTAGTACACGATTGAGCCTAATGTTCTCCTTCAACAATCATTAAAAGTTATCTCGACTGAGCCAAATATGTTTTGGCTCACTCAAATACCTATACTTAATTTGACTAGAGCTTGTCCAGGTCAGAAAAGGATTGTTTTAATTTATGAGATAAATTTGAGACAACACCTGCCATTTTTTGTCACCTGCTAATTCTTGTTATTTGACTTTGGTCAAACATTGACCTTTGACACTTAGACATTTGCCCATGTGTCATGCACCCATAGGAGAAATATTTGACCTTTGTCCACCTGCTAAAAGGAGGAATGGGAGGGGGTGCACACCTAGGGAGGCATGTGCCCAAGGATGATAATGCCTGGAGTCCCATACAGATGGGACTTCGGGTTGCTTCATGGAATAAACTTAGGTGGCGCCTAAGACTTTACCTTGACTAGTCTTGGCACCACCCAATAATATTTGAGAGGAGCTCTAATCTAATTGGATTAGGTGATGTCATCCCATCAATCAAACTTAGATCTAATTACACAAAAAGACATGATTGATCCGGATGCTGTGGCACTGCATGGCGCAGTAGGGTCTATATAAACTTTATCTACACCTAGGTTTTAAGAGTTCTTCCCTTGCCCATGCTACATAGCCTCTCTCCCCTCTTTTCCATGCCTACCTCTGATCCTCTCTCTTTTCTCCATGCCCAAGAGGCCTTGGGCTTCAGTTTGGTGCGATCCAGGCAAGAGAAAGGCGACAAGAAAGGAAGAAGGTAGCACTGCTGCAAGAGACAACATTGGATCTTCAAAAATTATTTTGAAGACCTTCAAGATCAGATCCAGATTTGATCTTTGAGAAAAAGATTGAGAAGGAGGATATCTCTAGATTCTATCTAAGTAGATACCGGTAGAGGCCAGACGATTGCATGGCTGCATCCAGAACCTCAGGCAATCAGCAGGATCATCACAGGATAATAGGATTACCCAACAACAAGGTATAAATTAAATTTAATTTAATTTACTTTTATTTTATTTATTAGATTCATCAAATTAGATTTTTAAAATATCAAATCTGATTTAGATCTAAGAAAAAAAATTTTAAAATATTTCTCTTAATCAAATCAGATCTGAATGAACCTAACCTAAAAAATAGGATTTTTCTTTCAACTAGTATCAGAGCCAGGTTCCCATAAATAATTTTGATCTAATTTTAATTTTTTTTTGATGTAATAATTAGATAATTTTAGATGTCACATGAGATGTTATTAGATCTAAAATTAAAAAAATTAAGAAATTAAATAATATAGATCTAAGTTGTACGAGATGCATGACTAGTTATAGAATAGAATTATTCTATGTATAATCTTGCATGATCATAATTTAATTTAATTAGTTATAATTTTTAAATTTATTTATTTACTATTTTGTGATATTATAAATATTATAATAAGATCTAAAAAATAAAAAATAAAGTTATTAATTTTTGTTCATATGAGATATGATGAATGCATGTTTAGACTAGTTGTAGAATAGTTCTACATAATTATCTAGAATAGTATTTATTTTGATAAGATTAATTTAAATTTAATTTTTTAGATGATTATGAGATAATTTAGATCTAAAAACATGCATGATATGATACATAAAGATGTTTGCAAAATATGTTTAAAATTAGATCAATCTTATATATGAGGTATATGATGTAGATCTAACTAGTTTTATAGTTTTCATATTTCTGATTAAGGCATTCCCCCTGGCCATCTGATCATAAGAATAATGTAGGATTTAATTGCCCTCTCCTCCCATTCAATTGGGTGTTCTTATGATGAGTAGGAGTGCTACACGTTTATCCTTAATCAGAAATCTAAAAACTTATTTTCTACAAAATTTTAGATCCTGAAACTCTAGGATTTTATTTACTTGTTTTATTTGAGAACCTTAAACTTAATTAAGAATTAAGATTATAAAATATGTTAAGTCTAAAAATTAAGAATTTTTAGATTTAAGACATATTCATAAAATTAGGTTCGGGCTTGGGTAGCTCAATTAGGTCTAGCGGTTGATCAAATCAAATCAAGAGTTGGTTAGACGAGATCAAGAGTGCTTAAATTGACTAGCCTAATAGGATTAAGTCTGGATCAAGATTGAATCACATAAATGATCAATCAAGCTAAGACCTAATTTGGCTCAATGGTTAGAGTCTGAATTGTAGGCTAACTTGATTGCTTCTAGCTCAATAATTTGGTGTCTGAGGTAAGTTTGTTAAATACGATCTATTAGTTTTTAATTGGGAGCTACTCAACTCGAATGTGTTCTTATCGAGTTAATGACATATCCCTTCCACCAGTCTCACTTACCTGACCATATTTGTTGACCCAATCCTAATCTAAGGTGGTTAACAATCCGAGCTAACCCATGCCACTAGGTTTGTCATAATTGTTTGGGCTATTATAAGTCAAGTTTAAAGAGACCTAAAGCAAATCTTCCTAAGAAAAGATTAAGTCTAAGATCTTCCACCATTGTAGATATGCGGGCCCTTTTCGGGGTTGATTATTCTCGGCTGGTTACAGTAGTTCAGTTGCACCAAAAAGACGTAACCATATCTATTAGGCATTGGATGCTATGAGCTCGAGAATGAATTGGGCTCAATATTTTGGATACGGTGAGAGACTCAATTAGGAATCCAATCTGTGCAAATGGTGGATCTGACTTAACTAAGCAGTGAATTAATATTTCAGGCACGGTGAGATTTATGAACTAGAGACCAAGTTTGGGTGCACCATGATTAGAAAATCATTGGATAAGAGTTGTTCACCCATTGGCTAACCCATTACCAATAACTATTAGGTGAGGTGATGAGTCAGTTGGTGGGATTGCCCCCATCCACTTGAAATCATTAACCGTGGAGATTTTCGCATCTCTACAAAGAGAGTGTAGGGATATGAGAAAATAGTGGGAGCTAATTTGTTTAAAAATAAAATTTCTAAATAAATTGGTTAAGTCTTAATAACAAAATCTAACTAGAAACTTTGACTCTCTATAGAAAAATATCTACATCCAATCCACTAGCCCATATCTTGGATAGCCATAGACTGACCGGACCCAATTATGAGGATTGGCTCTGAAATTTTAAAATCATTTTGAGTTCCGAGAAGTTAACTCATGTATTGGATCAGGATCCTCCCATCTTACCAGCTCGTCCGTCCGTTGAATAGAGAGCATCTCTTGACAAATGGATGGATGAACATAATAAGGTTAGATAATACATGTTGGGGATGAGCTTCAGCAACAACATGAAGATATCAAGACTATCCACCAAATGTTGGCTCACCTGCAAGAGTTGTTTGGTGAACAGAGTCATGCAGCCAAATATCATATCACTAAATGACTTTTTAAGACTAAGATGCATGATGGACAGTCAGTCCAAGATCATTGTCTAATGATGATCAAAGACTTGGAAGAGCTTGAAAAGCTTGGAGTGAAGTTAGATCAGGATCTACAAAATGACATAATTCTATAATCCTTGATTGATGCGTATGAAAAATTCATCATGAGCTACCATATGCATAAACTTTAGAGTACTTTGGCCAAACTTATGAACATGCTGGTTACTACTGAGCTTTCTATGAAAGATTCTAAAGGCTCAGTGCTTGCTATGGAATGTACTTCTTTCAAGAGAAAGTCTTTTGGAAAGAAGAAGAAGTCTGTGAAAAGCTAAAAGGTGGAAGATGGAAAGAAGAAAAAGGCAGAGTAGAAGAAGAAGACTGATGACAAAGAAAAGTATTTTCATTGTAACACAGATGGCCACTAGAAGTAGAACTACCCTATTTACCTGGCCACCCTGAAGAATAAGAAGGATGCAGGTCCTTATGGAGCTATGCTCGTTATTAAATCTAACCTTATGATTTTTCTGCATTTAGTTGGGTGCTTGACTCTTGTTCTAGTGATCATTTATGCACTTTCATGTAGGATTTTGAGGATAGCAAGAGACTGAGGGATGGTGAGATGATCCTACATGTTGGAAATGGAGCAAGAGTTGTTGTTGTTGCTATGGAAACCTACCCTCTTTGACTACCGTTTGACTTAGATTTAGTACTTAGAGATTATTAGTATATGCCTGCTGCAAGTAGGAATTTGATTTATGTTTCATGTTAGCACGAGAAGGCTATGTAATTAGTTTTCTTAAGGATCATTGTAATATTCTTTATGAAAGAAATAAAATTGTAAGTGGTTTTCTCATTAATGATCTCTATCAGTTACATACTGACATATCTATTTTTAATATCGAGCAAAATGTGAATGCCATAAGAACAAAATGACTCAAAGATAGTTCAAATGATAGGTATCTATGGCATCTTAGACTAGGTCATATAGCAGAAGATAGGATTAACAAAATAGAGAAAATTAGGCTATTAAGTCCGTTGACTTTTGAGTCATATCCAATTTGTAAATCTTATCTTCATGGCAAAATGACTAAGCTTCCTTTTGTAGGACATAGGAAAAGGGCCATGGATTTACTTGTCCAAGTACATATTGATATGTGCGGCCCATTTAATGTGCCGACTAGAGGCAATTTTTTCTACTTCATAAACTTCATCGATGATTTATCTCGATATGGGTACGTGTATCTTATGAGACACAAGTCTAAAGCTTTTGAAAAATTCAAGAAATTCAGACATGAAGTCAAAAAGCAAATTGAAAAACTCATTGAGGTTCTTCGATCAGATTGAGGAGGTGAATACCTTAGTCAGAAATTGCTTGACTATCTCAAGCAAAATGGTATAATCTCTCAATGGACTCCACCTACAACACCTCAACTCAATGGGGTTTCAGAATAGGGGAATCGGATCCTATTTGATATGGTTCGATCCATAATGAGCTTCGTAGAACTTTCTAAGTTTCTTTGGATACATAGTTAGTTAACTACAATATACTTACTGAATAAGGTTCCGTCTAAAATCATTCCTGCCATACCGTACGAGATATGGCATGGTAAAAAATCAAGTCTGAGTCATCTCAAAATTTGGGGTTGTTCGGCTCATGTCAAAAGACAACAAGTGGATAAGTTAGACTTTAGGTCCTTTAGAGCTCGATTCATAGGATATCCTAAAGAGTCATTAGGATATTATTTCTACTTTATAGAATATCACAATGTGATTGTGAGTCGGCATGCCATCTTTCTTGAAAAATAGTTTATTCATGATGGCGGCATTGGAAAGCAGATCAAGCTCGAGGAGATAGTCTCATAAGAGCAATGAGCTAAGGATCAAATGGAACTAAATTAGGTTGAGCCAATACAATCACTACCTCCTCCACCTCGTAGATCGAAAAGAATTTTCCATCTCCTTGAGAGGTACTTAGGTACTATTAAAGAAAAAATAGAGAAAATATTTCTCGTAGGTAATGGGGTTCATGGTGATGATCCCAAAACTTATGATGAGGCGATATCGAATATCGACTCCGAGAAATGGTTAGAGGCAATAAAGTCAAAAATTGACTCAATGCACTCAAACCAAGTTTGGACCTTGGTAGATCTACTAGAAGGTATAGTACCTATTGGGTATAAATGGATCTACAAGAGAAAGATTGGTACAGATAGGAATATGGAGACATTCAAAACTAGATTAGTGGTAAAAGTGTATAGTCAATGCAAAGGCATTGACTATCAGGATATCTTTTCGTCAGTAGCTATGCTAAAATCCATCCACACATTGCTTGCTATTATAGCCTATTTTGATTATGAAATATGGCAAATGGATATGAAAATGGCATTCTTAAATGGATACCTTGAGGAATATGTCTATATGGAACAGCTGCTACGTTTCACATCTAGTGATGCTGATCACAAGGTATGCAAGCCGCAAAGGTCCATATATGGATTTAAGCAAGCATCTCGGAGCTGGAATACTCATTTTAATGATGTGATCAAATTATTTGATTTCATCAAGAATGAGGAGGAATCATGTATCTTCAAAAAGGTCAGTGGGAGTGCTATTGTCTTTCTCGTGTTGTACGTGGATGATATCCTTCTTATTTGAAATGATATTTCCATTTTGACCATAATTAAAATGTGGTTATCCAAAGAATTCTCCATGAAAGACCTAGGAGAAGCATGCTTTATTCTAGAAATTAAGGTCTATATAGATAGACCGAATAGGATGCAAAGACTTTCATAGAAGATCTATATAGAGGAAGTGCTAAAGAGGTTTAGCATGGAAAACTTTAAGAGGGGTTTGGTACCCTTCAGACATGGAATTCATCTCTTTAAGAAGATGTGCCCTAGCACACCTGAGGAAATAGAATGCATGAGCAAGATCCCTTATACTTCAGCAATAGGGAGCTTCATGTATGCCATGTTATGTACACAACCTGATATAGCTCATGCTGTGAGTGTCATGAGTAGATATCAGTCGAATCTAGATGAAGAACACTGGACTTCTGTGAAATGTATCCTTAAGTACCTAAGAAGAATTAAGGATATGTTGTTGGTTTTTGGTAATGAAAAACTCCAAGTTCAGGGATATACAGACTCGGATTTTATGTCTGATGTAGATGATCAAAAGTCAACATCTAAAATTCGGTTTGTGTGTAATGGTGGTGCTGTCAGTTGGAAGAGTTTTAAGCAAACAGTGATCGCAGATTCCATCATGGAAGCAGAATATATCACTACGTCAGAAGCTGCGAAGGAGGCATTCTGGTATAAGAAGTTTGCCATAGAGATCTGAGTGTTGCCATCAGATGTCATTCCTCTATACTGTGATAATAATAGCGCCATAGCCCTTGCTAAGGAATCGAGGTCTCACTAGAATTCCAAGCACATCGAGTGGCGAAACCACCTCATAAGCGATTATCTCGAGAAAGGTTACGTTGAGATCAATAGAGTCGACATCGTAGACAATACAATGGACCCACTCACAAAGCCATTGGGCCTGTAGAATATCGAAGCCCACCTTGAGAGGATGGGGCTTAGAATTATAGCCAATTGGCTTTAGGTCAAATGGGAGTTTATTAGATATGTGTGCCCTAGAAGCCAGAATTAGCTGACACTTGATATATACTTCTAAGGGCAAAATTAAAATTTTAACTATAAATAATAAAATAGATTATTTTCTATCATAATGTGTATTTAGTGTCTGTGATACATCCCTTGAGTTAATGGTAATGATAGTTCATATTTTCAAGAGTTAAAAATTTAAGATATGAATTTTTGTTATCAACTCATAAAATGCTCCCGACCGTAGGATCATCATGAGGATGGTGGTTGATCTAGAAGGTTAGTGTACAATCACTTCTTTATAGTAGATGAGTCTTGAGTCTATGGTGTAGAGACACCAAAGCGAGAGTACAGATACTCGTTAGAAAATGAGGGCACTAAGCATGACCACCTCGAGCAATCATTAGGAAGTCTACCTTCTTGTCGATGACTGGCTCGAAGCTGTAGTTGTGTGTCTGGTTCCTTGACCTGAGGTGAATCGGCAATTCACCTTGAGGGTATTATAGTTTGACTACACCATAACTCAATCTCCTAGCTATTTGGAATCCTGAGGTGTATGTTGGCTATAGCATGTTCATTGTAGCAATTGAATTGCACCAATAGAAAATCTATCTACCTCGGTGGATGAGGAGTAGACCTATGATGATCATGAGAATCAAGTCCATAAGCCCATGGCCATGGCAGAGTGAAATAATAGAAAGGGTTTCTATTAAGGTTTTCATATTGGACTTGAATCGAATGATTAATCAAATGACAGACATTAGGGTTTGACAAGTTCACCTTAACCATAATCCGATTGGCGCTCAAGATAGTGGAACTTAATCACATAGGTAACTACATCGAGAGGTTCGTTCTTAGTTTTGATGGGTTGCCACCATTTACTGCTAGGTGTCACTAATGGATTTTGAAAGCAATTAGAATGATTTGGATAATCGATCATACTAGTTGTCTGAATCAGAAAAGTTCTGATCCATCGATAGATGTTTTGATGATGTCGATGATAGAGATCATGATATATCCCATTACCATATGGAACTGAACATAACTGGATCACACAAAGAAGGGTTTGGATTTGGATATCATCAATTGGTCTAACCTAGTTCAATTGGTTTGAATAAAATTCAATTAAGTTTAAGGAAATTGTGCTAGCACATGATTGAGCCTAATGTTCTCCTTCAACAATCTTTAAAGGTTGTCTCAACTAAGCCAAATATATTTGGGCTCACTCAGGTACCTTTACTTGATCTGACTATAGCTTGTTCAGGTCAGAAAAGGGTTGTCTTAATTTATGAGATAAATTTGAGACAACACCTATCATTTTTCGTCACTTGCTAATTCTTGTCTTTTGACTTTGGTCAAACGTTAACCTTTGACACTTAGACATCTGCCCATATGTCATGCACCCATAGGAGTGAGATTTGACCTTTGTCCACCTACTAAAAGGAGGAAAGGGAGGGGATGCATGCCTAGGGAGACATGCACCCAAGGATGATGACATTGGAGTCCCATACAGATGGGACTCCAGGTTGCTTCATGGAATAAACATAGGTGGCGCCTAAGACTCTACATTGATCAATCTTGGTGCCAACCAAGTATGTTTGAGAGGGGATGTCATTTGATTGGATCAGGTGATGTCATCCCACCAATCAGATTTAGATCTGATTATACGAAGAGACATGATTGGTCAGGATGATGTGGCACTGCATGTCGCAGCAGGGTCTATATAAGCCCTATCTGCGCCTAGGTTTTAAGAATTCTTCCCTTGCCCATGCCACATAGCCCCTCTCCCCTCTTCTCCACACCCACCTCTAATCTTCTCTCTCTTCTCCATGCCTAAGAGGCCTTGGGCTTCAGTTTGGTGCGATCCAAGCAAGAGAAAGGCGATAAGAAAGGAAGAAGGTAGCACTGCTGCAAGACACGACATCGGATCTTCAAAAGTTATTTTGAAGACCTTCAAGATCAGATCCAGATCTGATCTTTGGAGGAAAGATTGAGAAGTAAGTGATCTCCAAATTAGATCTGATTTAGATCTAGGTGGAAAAATTTTTGAAATATTTCTCTTGGTAAAATCATATCTGAACGAACTTGACCCAAAAAATAGAATTTTTCCTTCACGAATTACTCCAGCAGCCGAACCCCTCCCAGACTCCTTCAGTAGCCGAACTCCTCCAGTGATCAAACCTCTTTCAAACTCCTCCAGCGGTCAAACTCCCCCAGCGGCCGAACCCCTCCCAGAGTCCTCTAGTAGCCAAATTCGTTCCGGACTTCTCCTTCAACTAAACTTCTCCCAGACTTCTCCTTTAGCCAAACTTCTCCATCAGTCGAACTCCTTCCGGACTTCTCCTTGAACTGAACTTCTTCCAGACTTCTCCTTCAGCCGAACTTCTCCATCGATCAGACTTCTTTTGGAGTTCTCCATCAATCAGACTCCCTCTAGACTTCTCCATCAGTTGAATTCCATTCGGATTCCTCCAGTGGATTACTTCCAAATTTCAACTAGCATTCCTTCTGGATGATCTCCTCTAACCATATTCCTTTTAGGAGTCCAAACTCCTCTAAAATTGATGTATGTCAAAGCTCTCCACCAACCAACGCCTGCTTCCTCCAAACTTCGACTATTAAATCTCGATGAATGGACACATCATGACAATGGATATCTCTCTCCATAACAAACTCCATGTGGCCCCGAGCGGCCCATTATCGGACGATTACAGCTGTTACTATCAATCTACTACAGATAGCACCTCTCTCCATAACAAACTCCGTGTGGCCCCGAGTGGCCTACTATCGAACGGTTATGGCTGTCACTATCAGTCTGCTATAGATGGCACCTCTCTCCATAACAAACCCCACATGGCTTCAAGAAACCCACTACCGGATGGTTAGGACTGTCACTATCAGTCTGCTACAGGCTCTGCCTATACAAAGAAATCCTCCATATATGTTTTCTCTAAGCTCTCTTTTTCTTCCCAAAACTTTGCTAAGTTCTTTCCTGAGCACTCCATTTCTTTGGCTAGAAGAGCTGACTTGATCGTCGGAGGATCCTACCGAAGCCACCACCACTAACTCTAGATGGGACTTTAATTTATAGATCACCAGTGACGACCACTTCTTCGTCAACTCTAGCTCGATCCGAGGTCAACCAGATTCTACACCAATAGGATTGACACTAGAGAAAGGGCCCCTCTGTTCTTGAGGTACCCTTATTCTTAAAGGAGTGCTCAGTCGATCCTGTGGATCTTCTTCTTTAAAATTCATTTTCATCCTCTCCCTCAATCCCAAAAAATACCATCAAAGAAGGTGGCTACCTAGAGATGTACCACTTCAGCTATCAAATCTGAGCTAAATCCATCCATTCCTACTCCATTACTGATGCTTCAACCTCCTCCTCCATCGATGGCCATGATAAATCCAGAGTAGTTTAACCTACTGATGTAGTGGGTTCAGGGTCTCACCGAAATGGTGCAGACATGTGGTAGCCTCGAGGGCGATTCCATCAAGAAATCCACCATCAGACTATCAAAAATCGATCCTAAGGAGGAGCACTTGGGCTAGCATACCCGTTGCCCCTAAAAAGAGAAAACAGAGAGCAGAGGATCCTTGTTCGGATCATGATTCTTCTCTGGAAGAGACCTTTCCCATCTACAGTCGAAATCCTTCCAAGATCTGTGATCGAGATGACGTCCTTGATCAAAAACTACAGAAGATGGAATGATGAATTAAGGAACTCCACCACATCACCTCGGCTCACCATGATAACGTTTGCATCGATCCACCTTTCTCTTCCAAAATTATGCAAAAGCCCATTCCACCAAACTTCAAGCTCCCCCAATTTGAAATCGACGATGGAACCTCTGATCCGATCGATCACTTGGAAAACTTTTGGATCATGATGCTGCTCCATGGCGCACCAAATGCCATCTTATGCCAAGCTTTTCCATCTACCTTAAAAGAAGCAGCAAGAAATTGGTACTCAACACTTAAGTCGGGTACCATCTTTTTCTTCAATTAAATGAGCCATATGTTTGTGGTTCACTTCGTTAGCATCCGACGTCCATGCCGAGGTTGGGATTTTCTGATGAATATCAAGCAGAAGGAGGAAGAATCTATCCGAGCTTATGTCACCTAGTTTAATGCTGCTGCATTGGAGGTTTGAAACCTAGACCAGTCTGTTGCAATGGCCGCACTCAAAGGTGGCCTTTAGAAGAATGATTTACTGTTCTCTCTGGAAAAGAAGTATCTTAGGAACTTTATCGATCTGCTAGCTCGAGCTAAAGGATATGCCCGAGTGGAAGAAGCCTTCAAGTTGAAGGATGAGGAGGCCATAGGAGAGCGGCAGGTGGGCGAGTCTAATAAACCCATAGCTGATGAAAGGTCGAATGAAGTTCGATCGTACTCACGGACTCCCTTCGAATACAAGCAAGTCCGAACTCCTTCTCAAGCTTGTCATCAAAGAAGCCCGGACAGAAGGGCACAAAGAAGTTCTTTCCTCAGAAGGTTTCATAACTACGCCCCACTCGATGCTCCAAAAATGCAAGTATTGATGGAGATCAAGGAGCAACTGTCGAGGTCTGAAAGGATGTGCCCACACCTTGGCAAGCGCAATCCTAGCAAATACTGCCTCTACCATCATGACCATGGCCACGATACTAAAGAATGCATTCAACTTCAAGACGAGATCGAGGAGCTCATCAGGAGATGATGGCTGGGTTGATTCCTCAGATGCTGGCCTGAAATAAGAGAAGATCAGCCAAAAGCATTGCCACAGCTAGAACCACTAATGAGGAAGGAACAATAAGGAGATCGGACACCTCTCGGCATCATCAACACTATCTCTGGGGGACATAGTACTTCGACGAGCTGCCATCTCTCAGCCTCAAAGTCAGGAGAAGATTGTCCTAAATTAGGAAGGCCGTATGAAATATAGAAGGTCGTCCGGCCCGGAGCTTATAATCTGAAGGAGCTCGAAGGAACAATGCACTCACGATCTTGAAATTTAGAAAATCTGAGAATGTACTATCAATAATTTTTCTTCAATAAAACTCCTCCATCTCAACATTATTTTTTCTTGGTGTAAAAACTATGTGGTGATAGGAAAGAAGCAATCAAAGGTGGCCATGTTAGGAACAGGACGAGAACCTCATCCTAACATGAGTAAGTCAAAGACCTTTGGTTATTTAAGATAGGAGGAGGGGAGAAGCCCATTCAATGGTCCATCTGTGCCTCTAGTGCCATGTTAGGAACAGAAGGAGAACCTCATCCTAACATGAGCAAGTCGAAGACCTTTGATTATTTAGGATAGGAGGAGGGGAGAGGCCCATTCAACAATCCATCTGTGTCCCTAGTGCCATGTTAGGAATAGAAGGAGAACCTCATCCTAATATGAAAAAGTCAAAGATCTCTGATTATTTAAGACAGAAGGAGGATAGAGGTCCATTCAATGGCCCATCTATACCCCTAGTGCCATGTTAGGAATAGAAGAAGAACCTCATCCTAACATGAGCAAGTCGAAGACATCCAGTTATTTAAGACAGGAGGAGGAAAGAGGTCCATCCAATGGCCCATCTATGCCCCTAGTGCCATGTTAGGAACTGGAGGAGAACCTCATCCTAATATGAGCAAGTCGAAGACCTCTGATTATTTAAGATGGGAGGAGGGGAGAGGTCTATTCAACAGCCCATTTGTACCTCTATTGCCATTATAGGGATAGGAGGAGAATCTCATCCTAACATGAGCAAGTTGAAGACCTACGGTTATTTAAGATAGGAGGAGGAGAGAGGCCCATTCAATGGCCCATTTGTGCCCCTAGTGCCATGTTAGGAATAGGAGGAGAACCTCATCCTAATATAAGCAAGTTAAAGACCTCCAGTTATTTAAAACAAGAGGAGGGGAAGGTCTATTCAACGGCCCATTTATGCCCCTATTACCATGATAGGGATAGAAGGAGAACCTCGCCCTAACATGAGCAAGTCTAAGACCTTTGATTATTTAAGACAAAAGAAGGGGAGAGGCCCATTCAACGAGCCATTTGCATCCCTATTGCCATGATAGGGACAGGAGGAGAACCTCCTCCTAACATGAGCAAGTCAAAGGCCTCGGTCATCTTAGATGAGATGAGGGGAGAAGCCCTAACAACGGCCCTAATGTGCCCCTACAGGCCATTAGAAACAGGAGAAGAACTTCATCCTAACATGAGAAAAGCCGAAGGCCTCATTTATTTTAGAAGAGATGAGGGGAGAAGCCCTGACAATGGCCCTTATGTGCCCCTACGGCCCATTAGGAATAGGAGAAAAATCTCATCCTAACGTGAGCAAAGTCGAAGGCCTCGTTCATTTTAGATGAGATGAGGAGAGAGGTCCTGACAATGGCCCTAATGTGCCCCTACAGCCCGTTAGGAATAGGAGGAGAGCCTCATCCTAATGTGATCAAAGTCAAAGGCCTAGTTCATTTTAGATGAGATGAAGGGAGAGGCCCTGACAATGGCTCTAATGTGCCCCTACAACATGTTAGGAACAGGAGGAGAACCTCATCCTAACGTGAACAATGTCAAAGGCCTCATTCATTTTAGACAAGATGAGGGGAGAAGCCCTGACAATGGCCCTTATATGCCCCTACGGTTCATTAGGAATAAGAGAACCTCATCCTAACATGAGCAAAGTCGAAGGCCTTCGTTCATTTTAGACGAGATGAGGGGAGAGGCCCTGATAATGGCCCAAATGTGCCCCTACAGCCTGTTAGGAATAGGAGGAGAATCTTATCCTAACATGAGCAAAGTCAAAGGCCTCGTTTATTTTAGATGAGATGAAGAAAGAGGCCCTGACAATGGCTCTAATATGCTCCTATAGCTCATTAGGAATAGGAGGAGAACCTCGTCCTAACGTAAGCAAAATCGAAGGCCTCATTCATTTCAAACGAGGTGAGAGGAGAGGTTTCGACAACGGCCCTAATGTACCCCTATAGCCTATTAGGAACAGAAGGAGAACCTCATCCTAATAGGAGCAATAGTCGAAATCTCATAGACCAAGGACATGAGAAAGAAGAAACTTAGTGGAGAATTCCTATACGTATTTTCCCACGACAACCTGACTATGTTAAATGTAAAAAGCAAAGGTCGACTACCATATTCGATGGTCCCACCTCTGTCATTTTTCTTCTCCCCCCAAAAGCCAATGTCGACCTCAAGAACCTTCGAGCTATCCAACCTTCGCACGCTTCCTGTCCGAACTCGACGTTCAGGTTCGACATCTTAGAAGAGATCTTGAACTCTTCCATGGCCCAAGTCATTGCCTCCAAGATCGACCCTGCCATTTGGATCTTCAGTTTGGCAACCCTATTTTCAGCTTCCTTCTTCCTCTCCTCCTTTAGGGCCAATGCAATCTTTAACCCGATTGAGGCGAACTCCGCTTCGCATAATGCATCCTGATTACTTCCGACGTCTGCCGCCTTCTCCTCAATAAGATGCTCAACCTCATTGACCCTTTATTAAAGATGGTGGACCTCGGCCCAAAGGTCCTCTTCAGCCTTCTGTGCCTCTGCCTTCTGATAGCGCACCTTCTTGATGTGAGCGAGCATCTGGTGATCCGACTGCAACAAATGTTTGGTGTAACACCAAAACGTCTCGTCTTGACAAGTGCGGGAACTTGAGATCGGACTTCGATCATCACCTTTTTTTCTCCCTTCCTTCAAATTTCAAACTCGAGATCGGACTTCGACCGTCACCTTTTTTACTCCCTTCCTTCAAATTTCGAACCCAGGATCAAAATTCTCCCCCGAGCTTCAACTTCAATAGGAGATAAGATCTCCTTCAACCTTGGTTGGAGATGAGATCTCCCTCGAGCTTCAACTTTAACCGAAGATAAGATCTCCCCAGAGCTTCAACTTCAAAAGAAAATAAAATCTCTCTCAACCTCAATGGGAGATAAGATCTCTTCCAAGCTTCAACTTCAACAGCAGATAAGATCTCTTTCAACCTCAGTTGGAGATAAGATCACCCTCGAGCTTTAACTTCAATAGAAGATAAGATCTCCTCCGAGCTTCAACTTCAATGGATGCAGAGCCCGAAAAAAAACTTTGGCAGTCATCTTTTTTGTACTCCCTTTCTTTAAATTTTGAACTCAAAAGTGGGGGCACTAGTGTTAGGGATAAACCCCGCTCCCATCAAAGTCTAGCATGATGCTTAGCCTAATATAACTGATAATCACGGAAGAGCTTCAATTGAAAATTCTTCCTCTGATGGTAGAACCCCTCCCGAACTCCCTTAGCAGTCGAACTCCTTCAGCAACCGAACTCCTCTAGCGGTCGAACCCCTCCCAGACTTCTTCAGCAGCCAAACTCCTCCTCTAATGGCCAAACCCCTTTCGAGCTCCTTCAGTAGTTGAACTCCTTCAACAGCCGATCTCCTCCAGCGGCTAAACCCCTCCCGGACTCCTTCAGCAGCCAAACTCCTCCAACGGTCGAACCCCTCCTGGACTCCTCCAATGGTCGAACTTCTTTTGGACTTCTCCTTCAGCCAAACTTCTACCATACTTCTCCTTCAGCCAAACTTCTCCATCAGTCAGACTCCTTCCAAACTTCTTCTTCAACTGAACTTCTCTCAGACTTCTCCTTCAGTCAAACTTCTTCATCAGTCAGACTCCTTCTAGACTTCTTCATCAATCAGACTCCTTCTGAACTTCTCCATCAGTGAAACTTCATCTGATTTCCTCTAGTGGATTACTTCTAGATTTCAACTAGCATTCCTCCTAGATGATCTCCTCTAGTCGTATTCTCTTTAGGAGTCCAAACTCCTCTAGAATTGATGTATGTCAAAGCTCTTCACCAACCAATGCCTGCTTTCTCCAAACTTCGACTATTAAATCTCGATGAACGGGCACATTACAACAATGAACATCTCTCTTCATAACAAACTCCATGTGGCCCCGAGCGGCCTATTACTGGATGATTATGGCTATCACTATCAGTCTGCTATAGGCAGCACCTCTCTCCATAACAAACTCTGCATGACCCCGAGCAGCCCATTATCGGATGGTTATGATTGTGACTATCAATTTGCTACAGATGGTGCCTCTCTCCATAACAAACCCCATGTGGCCCTGAGTAGTCCACTATCGGATGGTTATGAATATCACTATCAGTCTGCTATAGGCTCCATTTATAAAAAGGGATCCTTTAGATATGTTTTCTCTAAGCTCTCTTCTTCTTCTCAAAACTCTACTAAGTTTTTTCCTAAGCACTCCATTTTTGTTGATCAGAAGAGCTGACTTGATCGTCGAATGGTCCTATCGGAGCCACCACCACCGACTCTGGATGAAACTTTATTTTATAGGTCACCGACGGTGACCTCTTCTTCCTCAATTCTAGTTCGATCCGATGTCAACCAGATTCTGCACCAATAGGATTGGCGCTAGAGGAAGGGCTCCTCTATTTCTGAGGTATCCTTATTCTTAAAAGAGTGCTCAATTGACTCTATGGATCTTCTTCTTCAAGATTTATTTCCATCCTCTCTCTCAATCTCAAGAAATGCCTCTAAAGAAGGTGACTATTCGAAGATCTACCACTTCTATCATCAGATCTGAGCTAGATCCATCCATTCCTGCTCCATCATCGATACTTCAACCTCGTCCTCCATCGACGGTCATGGTAGATCCAGAGCAGTCTAACTTGCTGATGAAGTGGGTTCAAGGCCTCACCAAAATGGTGTAGGCCATGTGGCAGCCTCCGGTGGTGTTTCCATCAGAAAATCCACCAGCGAGATATCAAAAATCGATCCCAAGGAGGAGCACTTTAGCTAGCATACCCGTCACCCTTGAAAAGAAAAAATAGAGAGCAGAGGATCCTTGTTCGGATCATGATTCTTCTTCAAAAGAGACCTTCCCCATCTACAGCCGAAAGTCTTCTAAGATCTATGATCGAGATAACTTTCTCGATCAAAAACTACGAGAAATGGACCGACAGATTGAGAAACTCCACCACATCACCCCGGCTCATAATGACGATGTCTACACTGATCCCTCTTTCTCTCCCCAAATTATGCAAGAGCCCATTCCACCGAACTTTAAGCTCACCCAATTCAAAAGCTACGAAGGAACCTCTGATCTGATCAATCACCTAAAGGCCTTTCGGATCATGATGCTGCTCCATGGCACATCAGACGTCATCTTATGTTGAGCTTTTCCATCTACCTTAAAAGGAGTAGCAAGAAACTAGTACTCAGCACTTAAACCAAGTACCATCTTTTTTTTTGATCAAATGAGCCGTCAGTTTATGGCTCACTTCATCAGCAGTCAGCGTCTGCATCAAGGTTTGAATTTTTTGATGAATATCAAGTAGAAGGAGGGGGAATCTATCTGAACTTCTATCACCCAGTTTAATACTGCTGCATTGGAGGTCCAGAACCTAGACCAATCTATTGCAATGGCTGCACTTAAGGGCGGCCTTCAGAAGAATGATTTGCTGTTCTCCCTAGAGAAGAAGTACCTCAAAAATTTTATCAATTTGCTAGCTTGAGCTGAAGGATATGCCTGAGTAGAAGAAGTCTTCAAATTGAAAGATGAGGAAGCTATGGAGAGCAACAGACAGGTGAGTCTAATAAACCCACAGCTGATGGAGGATCGAATGAAGTTTGGCCACGCTCACAGACTCCCCCCAAGTGCAAGCAAGCCTGAACTCATCCTCAAGCTCATCGTCAAAGAAGCCCAAACAGAAGGGCATGAAGAAGTTCTCCCCCTAGAAGGTTTCACAACTATGCCCCCCTCAATGCTCCAAAAATGCAAGTATTGATCGAGATCAAGGAGCAACTACCGAGGTCTGAAAGGATGCGCACTCATCCTAGCAAGCAAAATCCTAGCAAATACTGTCTTTACCATCATGACCTTGGCTATGATATCGAAGAATGTATTCAGCTCCAAGATAAGATTGAGGAGCTCATCAAGAGAGGTCGGTTGGATCGATTCCTCAGATGACGACTTGAAGTAAAAAAAGATCGATCAAGGGCACTACTGTAGTCAGAACCACCAAGGATGGAGGAACAACAGAAAGATCGGTCATCTCTCGACATCATCAATACTATCTCTGGAAAACTTTGGCGAGAAGAGGCCAGCGGATCTGAGGGATCAGTGAAGAGATGGAGGACTAAAGAACCCATAACCTTCACTGAGGTAGATGCACGGAGAGTATAGTTTTTGCATAATGATGTAGTTGTAATCTCTTTAAATATAGTAGACTATGATGTATGTCGTGTCCTAGTTGATAATGAAAGTTTTGTTGACGTCTTGTCTTATGATGCTTTCTCCAAAATGTCAATATCTAATAGTCTGTTTGGACCAATAAACTCCCCCTAGTAGGGTTCGCTGGTGCTGCAATATCTGTTGAAGGTATAATAACTCTAGCCATTGCTGTAGGGCAATATCCAAGATAATTCAGAGTGCAGGTAGATTTTTTGGTAGTAAAGGCTCCCTCTGCTTACAATACAATTCTCGACCGATCTGGTCTAAATGCACTTTAGACGGTGGTGTCAACTTATTATTTGAAGATAAAATTCTCGATAAGTTATGAGATCGAAGAGGTTAGGAGAGATCAAGCTCTAGCAAGGCACTGCTATTCAATTGCCCTGCAAAAGGAAGAACCGTCCGACCCTTATCCTATTGACGAGCTAGATGTCCGAAATGACCTTACCGAAGAAAGGGACAAGCCCATAGAAGATCTTGTGACCATCTTCCTGAATGACGGAAATGTGGAGCATACGGTGCAAATTGGCTCCAATCTAGAAGATGAAGTTCAAGAGTAGCTCATCGCCTTTTTATAGAGGAAGCCAACATCTTCTCCTGGGTTCCAATGGATATGCCTAGGATTGACATCGAGGTTATGGAACATCGATTGGCCATTGACCCCAAGCATCGATCGGTGAAAGAAAGAGTTCGACGCTATGCACCAAAAAGGCAGAAGGTAATAGCAGAAGAAGTCAACAAGCTTCTCAACACCGGATTTATCCGAGAAGTCAGCTATTCGACTTGGGTCTCTAACGTGGTTCTGGTCAAGAAAGCCAATGGCAAGTGGAGGATGTGCATCAACTTTAAGAAGCTTAACAAAGCCTGCACAAAAGACAGCTATCCTTTGCCTAGAATCGACTAACTGGTGGATGCAACTTTAGGCTATGAGCTCCTCACCTTCATGGATGCCTTCTCTGGCTACAACCAAATTCGAATGGCACTGAAGGATGAGGAGAAGACTGCTTTTACTACAAACCATGATCTTTACTCTTACAGGATCATGCCCTTCGGTCTTAAAAGTACATGTACAACTTATCAATGCTTGGTCAATAAAATCTTCAAGTAGTAGATCAACCGTAATATGGAGATTTACATTGATGACATGCTGGTCAAAAGTCGAAAGATTGCTAATCATGTCGCCAACCTTGAAGAGGCTTTTGATGTACTCAGAAAATACAAGATGAAGCTGAACCCAACCAAGTGTACCTTTGGGGTAGCCTCATGAAAACTTTTGGGATTCATGGTCTCGAGATGAGGGATCGAAGCCAACCCAAAGAAAATTCAAGCTATGTAGGAGATGACCATGATGCGTGCTAATTTATAGCTATGGCAAGTGCACCAGTCGATCAAGTAATAAAGTGAATGAGTAGAGTATCGTCCCTAGAGGATTGGAAAATAAGTACTGAAAAGCTCTTTCCTATGCTTTATTTAGAAGATCGATTTATGAGAATAAGAAATTAAAGAAAATAATAAAAAAAATAATTAAAAGTTTTTAATTAAATAGAGAGAGTGTAAATTATTAGGCTTTTAAACTCAAGAGCAATGGATTACTAAGGCAATCGGTTCACCAACTCAGTCAATACAATATTCAGATTTTTAGATTAATTTTATTTCATGTGACGGTGGAGTCTCCTAATTTATTCACTATCCTTTGGTCCAGGCATAGCAAAACTATTAATATTTATTAATTACCCTTTGGTCCAGTGTAATTTAAATAAATATTAATGCATTAGGTTTTGTGAAATCCTCTAATTAAAATACGCTGCGTCCAAAGCGCACTAAAATTTCTGCATGCATATGAATTCTAATTTGATTCATAATACAAGGTATATAATCAAGAAGCATTAACATAGATGTACTTGGTCCATAACATCTATGTTCATCAGATCAATTAGAAGATGGCCAGTAATCTAAAAGCATTAAGATCAGATTTATATACTCCTCATGAATAAAATTTAAAAATAAATCATACTGAATATTGCATCAAAAGAGTGGCTACACCTTAGCCTTAGTAAAAAAAATTTAGTTCATGATAACAAGTTCAAAAATAGCAAATAAAATAAAAAGCATAGAGAAATTAGACTGTTTGATTGCTGAAATTGATTGTCTGCTGCTCTTGATGTGGAGAACTTGGCGAAGAAGAAGAGGCTCCTTGATCGATGTCTTGATCGTCGAAGAAAAATCAAAAACCCTTTTTTGATTTTCTCACAAATCACTTTTCTTTTTTTTCTACCTCTCTCCTCTTTGTTTCTCTCTCTCTCTCTTTTTCCCTCTCTCTCTATTTCTCTCTTTCCATCTCTCTCTGATTCCTCTTATTTTTCACCACAATACTGGTTTCTTATAGAATAAGAGTTTAATTTCTCCAAAAATCCATCAAAAATTAGGTTTTAGACTCCCAAAATAACTCAAATTAGGATCTGGGTAATTCTGCCTATTAAATCTTGATCAAATGGTCCAAAAATTACTCAAAAACCTCTTAAAATAACCCAGATCAAGTCGGATTTAATATCAGCCATTGGATCAATCATTGGATCAAATCTGGGCCATCCGATCATGTTGAAACAAGCCTTCTGATCTATTGTTTAACGTCGGGATGAATATCAGCCATTGGATCTCGATCGGAAGCTATGGATGCCATCCATCAGCACCTTCATTTCGGCCGTCCGATCAAATTTTAGTGAATACCGCCCGTTGGATCAACCAAAATTCCCAAATTGCCCTTCGTGGACCATGCACGAGCACGGTGTTGCATGGACCGCCACGTTCTTCAGCCAATCTGAGTGCATCTCTTGCTATGAAATTCCCAAAATACCCTTCAGATGGTCCATCGTGCGCCGCGAAAAATGCTGACGTCATCCTGACGTCAGCGTTGCGTCGACGGTTTTTTTTTTTTTTTGAAATTTAATTCTGGGCTCATTTGAAGTCCATTTTGTCTGAAATTTATTTCATCTGAATCAGAAAAATAAGATCATCACATTGGTTGCCTTCTTTCCTACATAAGATTAATAAAAATATCAATTTCTAGTAAAATAGATTAATTTATTTTATAATTTAATACTTTTATTAGTATATTTTTACCACTTATCACACCCTCCAACTTAGTCATTGCTAGTCCCTTAGCAATGTTTTATTTAATACCATGTTTCAATAAGATTATCCATCACAAAGATAAAATCTAGGATTAAAGGTCAAAAAGTTTAGAAAATACTGCTAACTAAGCATTGAGCTTCAGAAGCAAATTTTTCAGTCAATACAATTAAAAACTTTCTTAGAGTACATCAAAGATCTATAGCACTTGTGTTCGTGATGACTAACTTTAGCATTTCAGTATTAAATTAAAAGAACAAAAGTATCCTCTCTTATCACCTATTTTGGTCAATTTTCTATACATTCTCAATTTTATACTCATGAATTAAGGTAGCTTTCACACTGCTTTTCTTTTCTTTTTCTTTTCTTTTTTTTTTTTTTTTACTGTGCTGAGCATCCTGGCCTTTCCTTCACCATTTTACGTGAATTTTCACACTTGACCTAGGTGCAGAGACCCAGTTACTAGGCTTTGGGCAATCCACATATACTCTATCTTTTGCACTTTATTTATAGGCAGGTAGCTCTTTCCTTAAATTCAAGTTTCTTTTGATTAGAATGTATATTAATTACCAATTTTTAGTGATAATTGAATCCTCAGTTGGCCTTATAATCAATACCTACTTTGCCTTGTTAGTGTGCATGTGCAATAAAAAGTGCTAATAATCTTTTAATGACCTAAGTAGGCTGCTAAAAGTTGACCAACTAATCTACTTCTTTAACTCATTACATTCATTAGCAAATAATTCTATCTTTTATCACTTATCCAGTTTATCTTGCTCAAGATTTTCTTCTTGACACATGGTTTTTTTTTTTTATATATATAATTATTCTACATTATCTTAAAAGAGAAAGAAAAATAAAGGATGTAATAAAGGACAGGAAGGAATACACCTGATTTTGTTCAGTCTGGTTCTTTGGAGCTTTGAAATTTTGCTTGAGTTCTCATTGATTTTTCTGCAAAATTGAAAATACACACCAGAGCAGTAAAAGAGCAACAACAAATTACTGAAAAATAAAAAAAAAAAATGATCAAAACTAAAAAGAAAAGAAACAACCTATCTAGTAGTTCTGATTTATAGTCTTCAGCTTGACTTTCTTTGAGTTCTAAAGTGGATCAATCCGGTGCCACTTCAATTGGAATACTTTCATGTTTGATCGAGTCCTCTTTCAATTTGACATTGCTCGCTTTTATAGTCTCAAACCTATTTTCTATAGAATTCTCATATAATGGATTGTCAATAATATCAATTAGAAAACAAGTTTGATTATCATCAGGATGTTTAGTATCTTTAAAAACATTAAAAGTAACTTGTTCATCTTGGACTCTAAGAATTAATTTTTCCTTGTTGAACATCTATTAAAGCTCCTCCAGTAGCTAAAAAGGGTCTCCCTAAAATAAGGGGTACATCATAATCTTCTTTCCATATCAAGAACAATAAAATCAATAGGAAAAAATAAACTTGTTTACCTTTACCAAGACATCCTCCACTATACCTCTTGGATATTTAATGGATCTGTCGGCTAATTGAAGAGTAATAGTGGTAGGCTTTGGTTCTCCTAGACCCAGCTTCCTAAAAATAGAAAAAGGCATGAGATTAATGCTTGCTCCTAAATCACATAAAACTTTATCAAAACTACAATCACCAATAATGCAGGGGATAGTAAAACTCCCTGGATCTTTTAGCTTCTGTGGTAATTTATTTTGAAGTATTGCTGAGCATTCTTCATTCAAATTTATTCTCTCATGCTCCTTCAGCTTTTTCTTATTTGTTAAGATTTCTTTGAGAAACTTGGCATACCTGGGCATTTGAGTAATAGCATCTACAAAAGGAATATTAATATGTAAATTCTTTAAAATTTTGAAAAAGTTAGAAAATTCCTTATCTGGATGCTGTATTTGTCTCTCTGGGAATGGTAGTGGCGGCACGTAGGGCTTCACATTTGGATCAGCAAATCGTATACCTGGAGACCATCCATCTGCTGGTTGTTTTGGTGACTGACGAAGTTTGAGTTGATGGTTCCTTATTTGTAGTTGGCTCTTCAGTCTCTTTCTTCTGATGTAGCTCCTCCTAACTTTGTACCACTTCTTAAGGTGATAGCATTGACTTGCTCCCTTGGATTTGTCTCCGTATGTTGCTTGGCAAGGATCCTTGAGGTCTCTCGGAAGATTATCTTAGCCATTTGACCTATTTGCATCTCCAAGTTTTCGAATTGCTGCTGTTTGGTCCTGCCTAAGTTTGGCTTCCAAATTTTTTATAGTTGCTTCTTGGTTTTGCATAAATTTGACCATCAGCTCTTCCATGTTGGACTTCTTTTCAGGTACTTGGAATCCTGGGGGTGGCTGTTGTGCTGCATTTTGATTGCTCCATGAGAAATTTGGGTGCTGCCTCCACCCTTGATTGTATGTGTTGGAGTAGGGATTGTTTTGTTGCGGCCTGAAAAAATTACCAATATAATTAGCTGTATCAGTTGTTTTAGCAAAAGGATTACCTATCTGGCAATTGCTCGTATCGTGTCCTCCTCCACATAGGTCACAAGTAATGCTCTGAACATGCATAGCTGTTCCCTTTAAGTTGTTGACTTCGGCTCTAAGGGCTGCAATTTCAGCTAGTAAAGTTGGCACGCAATCTACTCCCTGCACAGCTGCTAGTCTTTTTGGCATCATGCGCTCTGTCTGCCATTGATAGCTATTTGATGCCATCTCATCGATCAGATCGAAAGCTTCTTCCTCCATTTTTTCGATTAATGGTTCCTCCTGCTGCTGCATCAATCATAGAATGATTAGTAGGAGATAAACCATTATAGAAAGTTTGTACCTGAAGCCATACGGGTAGTTGATGATGTGGACATCTCCTCAGCAGTTCCTTGAAATGCTCCCAAGCCTCATATAGTGTCTCCATGTCCATCTGCATAAAAGAAGTGATATCGTTGCGCATCTTGGCAGTCTTGGAAGGTGGAAAGTACTTGGCTAAGAATTTTTGGGCTAGGACATCCCAAGTTGTGATAGAACCTACAGGAAGAGAATGAAGCCAATTTTTAGCTTTATCCCATAAAGAGAAAGGAAATAACCTTAATCTAATAGCATCATCCGACACCCCATTAATTTTAAAAGTATCACAAAGTTCAAGAAAATTAGAAATATGGGCATTCGGATCATCATGCATGTGTCCACTGAATTGGATAGTTGATTGAATCATCTGGATCATCGTCGGCTTTATTTCAAAGTTGTTTGCTCGTACAGGCGGTCTCCTGATGCTCGAAGCTGCATCGGCTACAGATGGTGTGATGTAATCATTTAATGGATGATGTACTGGTCGAATAGCTTCATGCTGTCCTTCAGTCGCCATATCCACTCCTAGATTGATGTCGTTAGGATCTTCAGCTGCCATGTTTCTCTCTTGTTGTAGTCTTCTAATGGTTCTTTCAATTTCTGGATCTAAAGGTAGTAAGTTACTATGTCCAGTACGTGTCATGCACTAAAATTTTTTTTTTTTAATAATAAAAATTAAAAATAAATTTCTAAAGTAAAGCTAGGATCAAAATTTTAATATTATTTTAGACACAATCCCCGGACAACGGTGCCAAAAACTTGATGCGTGCTAATTTATAGCTATGGCAAGTGCACCAGTCGATCAAGTAATAAAGTGAATGAGTAGAGTATCATCCCTAGAGGATTGGAAAAATAAGTACTGAAAAGCTCTTTCCTATGCTTTATTTAGAAGATCGATTTATGAGAATAAGAAATTAAAGAAAAAATAAAAAAAATAATTAAAAGTTTTTAATTAAATAGAGAGAGTGTAAATTATTAGGGATTTTAAACTCAAGAGCAATGGATTACTAAGGCAATCGGTTCACCAACTCAGTCAATACAATATTCAGATTTTTAGATTAATTTTATTTCATGTGACGGTGGAGTCTCCTAATTTATTCACTATCCTTTGGTCCAGGCATAGCAAAACTATTAATATTTATTAATTATCCTTTGGTCCTAGGTGTAATTTAAATAAATATTAATGCATTAGGTTTTGTGAAACCCTCTAATTAAAATACGCTGCGTCCAAAGCGCACTAAAATTTCCGCATGCATATGAATTCTAATTTGATTCATAATACAAGGTATATAATCAAGAAGCATTAACATAGATGTACTTGGTCCGTAACATCTATGTTCATCAGATCAATTAGAAGATGGCCAGTAATCTAAAAGCATTAAGATCAGATTTATATACTCCTCATGAATAAAATTTAAAAATAAATCATACTGAATATTGCATCAAAAGAGTGGCTACACCTTAGCCTTAGTAAAAAAAAATTTAGATCATGATAACAAGTTTAAAAATAGTAAATAAAATAAAAAGCATAGAGAAATTAGACTGTTTGATTGCTGAAATTGATTGTCTGCTGCTCTTGATGTGGAGAACTTGGCGAAGAAGAAGAGGCTCCTTGATCGATGTCTTGATCGTCGAAGAAAAATCAAAAACCCTTTTTTGATTTTCTCATAAATCACTTTTCTTTTTTTTCTACCTCTCTCCTCTTTCTTTCTCTCTCTCTCTTTTTCCTTCTCTCTCTCTATTTCTCTCTCTCTATTTCTCTCTTTTCGTCTCTTTCTAATTCCTCTTATTTTTCACGATAACACTGGTTTTTTATAGAATAAGAGTTTGATTTTTCCCAAAATCCATCAAAAATTAGGTTTTAGACTTCCAAAATAACTCAAATTAGGATCTGGGTAATCCTACCCATTAGATCTTTATCAAATGGTCCAAAAATCACTCAAAAACCCCTTAAAATAACCCAGATCAAGTTAGATTTAATATCAACCATTGGATCAACCGTTGGATCAAATTAGGGCCGTCCGATCGCATTGTAAGAAGCCTTCTGATCTATTGTTTAACGTCGGGATGAATATCAGCCATTGGATCTCGATTAAGAGCTGCAGATGTCGTCCATCAGTGCCTTCATTTCGGTCGTCCGATTGAATTTCAGTGAATACCGCCCGTTGGATCAGCCAAAAATCCCAAATTGCCCTTCGTGGACCATGCGCGAGCCCGATGTTGCGTGGACCATCGCATTCTTTAGCCAATCAGAGCGCGCCTCTTGCTGTGAAATTCTCAAAATACCCTTCAGATGGTCCATCGTGCACCGCGAGAAATGCTGACGTCATCCTGACGTCAGCGTTGCGTCGGCGGTTTTTTTTTTTTGAATTTCAATTCTGAGCTCGTTTGAAGTCCGTTTTGCCTGAAATTTATTTCATTTGAATGAGAAAAATAAGATCTTCATATCAATGGCCTTCTTTCCTATATAAGATTAATAAAAGTATTAATTTCTAACAAAATAAATTAATTTATTTTATAATTTAATACTTTTATTAGTATATTTTTACCACTTATTAGACCACTCCAAAGTCCATCAAGAAAGTTCAATGCTTGATCAAGAATGTGGAATCTTAGAATCATTTTGTCTCGAGGTCGGTCGAACGCTGCATTCCCTTCTTCTAAATCCTCAGGAAACTGAAAGATTTTTACTAGACTCAGAAATGCCAAAAGGTGTTCGACGAGCTCATGAACTTCCTCGGCTCGCCCCCTTACAAGCCAAACCCAAATTCAGATAGGAACTATTTCTCTACCTCACAGTCTCCCCTGTGGCATAAGTGGTAGTCTTGGTCAAAGAAGAGATGAAAGTACAGTGATCAATCTACTACATAAGCCGGATCCTAAGGGATGTCGAGATCAGGTATACAAAGTTGGAAAAATTGACTTATGCTCTTCTGATGCAGTAAGAAGACTTCGACCTTACTTCTAGGGACATGCCATAATGCTCCTCACTAACCAGTCGATCAAACCAATCCTTCATCAAATGGATGCTTCCAGAAGAATTACAAAGTGGACCATTGAATTAATAGAGTTCGACATCAACTACTGACCTCAGCCAACAATCAAGGCTCGGGCACTAACCGACTTCATAGTTGAATGCACCATTCCAGATGAAGCCGAGCTTGAACAGAATGAGACCGGCATCCCATGGTTGCAATGAGCCTTTTCGAAGAAAGTGCTGATCTTTTCGAAGGTTTTTGGATCCTATACATGGATGGTTTGTCCAACTCCACTAGAGCAGTTGTGAAGTTAGTCTTAGTCAACCCTGAGGGAGTAATCATCGAGTATGCACTATACTTTGAATTCCCTAGAACTAATAATGGGATCGAATATGAAGCACTGATCATCGGATTAAAAATAATAAGAGTTAAAAATAGATCAACTTCAAGTCTACAATGATTTTTAATTAATGGTCGGTCAAGTTAGTGGCAACTATGAAGCACGGGAGGAAAGTATGATGAATTATCTTTAAAAAGTAAAGGATTTGACTCCGGCCTTCGGTAGTTTTGGGATTTGATAGATTTCGAGGGCAAAAAATATAAGAGCCGACCTCCTTTCTAAATTGACTACTTCAGCCCCAGCCGAACTGTCCAAAGAAGTATTTTTTAAACTCTAAAATGCCCAAGCTCAGAGGAATCATAGCTCGTTATGCAGACAAAGCTCGACCTAAGCTGGATTGACCCGTTAGTTGCCTATCTCAAAAAGACAGTTCTTTCTCGTGATCCAAAAGAAGTTCAAAAACTTAGGAATCAAACCTCTTGGTATGTTTTGTATGAGGGCAAGTTGTAGAAAAGATAGTATTCGCTACCACTGCTGAGATGTCTCCGACATTCAAAAGCCGACTTCGCATTATGGGAAGTGCATGAGGGAATTTATGGAAGTCATGTTGGAGCCAAAATTCTATCACAAAAACTACTTCGGCAAGGGTACTATCGGCTGATCTTATACCATAATTTTATAGAGTATGTCAAAAAAATGTGACCACTATCAGAGAAATGCAAATATACAAAGATAGCCGACCTCCAAGCTTACTCCACTAAGCACACCTTGGCCATTTATGTAGTGGAGAATGGATATACTTGGCCCTTTCCCAATGACATCCGGACAATGAAAGTTCCTCCCAGCTGCGATCGACTACTTTACCAAATGGGTTGAAGCTGAACCACTAGCAAAAATTATTGAGGCCAAGATACAAGACTTCATCTGAAAGTCAATCATCTATCGATTTGGTCTTCCCTAAACTCTCATAATAGATAATGGGCGATAGTTTGCTGGGATGAGATTCACTGAGTTCTATAAAGATCTAAACATCTTCCATCACTTTACATCGGTAGCTCACCCATAGGCAAATGGGGAAGCTAAAGTGACCAACCAGACCCTGCTATAAGGCATCAAGATAAGACTCGATAGAGCAAGTGTGGCCTGGGTGGACGAACTCTACGACGTCCTTTAGGCATACCGAACTACTCAAAGGCTGTCGATAGCAGAAATACTATTCGCATTCACCTTTGGAATGGAGGTAATCATCCCAATCGAGCTTAAGCTTTCATCAGCATGGGTCGTGGCCTTCAATGAGCTGTGTAACTCATAAAACCTCAGAGCCAACCTCGATCTGCTGGAAGAAAAAAGAGAGAAAGCCTAGGTTTGGATGGCGGCCTATAGGAGAAGGGTGACCCGATACTATAACTCTAGAGTCAGAGGTAAAATATTCAGAGTGGGGGACTTAGTGCTTCGACGAGCCACCATCTCTTAGCCTCAGAGCTAGGGGAAGCTTGATCAAAATTGGAAAGGCCCATATGAAATAGAGGAGATCATCCGGTCCAAAGCTTATTGCCTGAAGGAGCTCGAAGGAACAAAGCTCCCACGACCTTAGAATTCAGAAAATTTGAAAATGTACTACCAATAATTTTTTTTTAATAAAACTCCTCCATCTCAACATTATTATTTCTTGGTGCAAAAACTATGTGACGATAGAAAAGAAGCAATCAAAAGTGGCCATATCAGGAATAGGAGAAGAACCTCATCCTAGCATAAGTAAGTTGAAGACCTCCGATTATTTAAGACAAGAGGAGGGAAGAGGCCCATTCAATGGCCCATTTATGCCCCTATTGCCATGTTAGGAATAGGAGGAGAATCTCTTCCTAACATGAGCAAGTCGAAGACCTCTGATTGTTTAAGATAGGATGAGGAGAGAGGCCCATTTAGTGGCCCATTTGTGCTACTATTGCCATGATAGGGATAGGAGGAGAACCTCACCCTAACATGAGCAAGTCGAAGACCTTCAGTTATTTAAGACAGGAGGATGCGAGAGGCTCATTCAATGGCCTATTTGTGCCCCTAGTACCATGTTAGGTACAGGAAGAGATCCTTATCCTAACATGAGCAAGTCGAAGACCTCCGATTATTTAAGATAGGAGGAGGGGAGAGGCCCATTCAATGGCCCATTTGTGCCCCTATTGCCATGATAGGGATAGAAGGAGAACCTCATCCTAACATGAGCAAGTAAAAGACCTCCAGTTATTTAAGACAGGAGGAGGGGAGAGGCCAATTCAACGGCCTATTTATGCTCCTATTGCCATGATAGGGACAGGAGAAGAACCTCACCCTAACATGAGCAAGTCGAAGGCCTCATTCATTTTAGATGAGATGAGGGGAGAAGATTTGACAACGGCCCTAATGTGCCCCTACAGCCCATTTGAAATAGGAGGACAACCTAATCCTAATGTGAGCAAAGTCAAAGGCCTCGTTCATTTTTGACGAGATGAGGAGAAAGGCCCTTACAATGGCCCTAATGTGCTCCTATAGTCCATTAGGAATAGGAGGAGAACCTCATCCTAACATGAGCAAAGTCGAAGACCACATTTATTTTAGATGAGATGAGGGAAGAGGCCCTAACAACAGTCCTTATATGCCCCTACAGCCCATTAGAAATAGGAGGAGAATCTCATGCTAACATGAGCAAAGTCGAAGGCCTCGTTCATTTTAGATGAGATGAGGGGTGAGGCCCTGACGATGGCCCTAATGTGCCCCTATAGCTTGTAAGGAACAGAAGGAGAACCTCATCCTAACATGAACAAAGTCGAAGACCTCGTTCATTTTAGACGAGATGAGGGGAGAGGCCCGAACAACGGCCTTATGTGCCCCTATGGCCTATTAGGAATAGGAGGAGAACCTCATCCTAATATGTGCAAAGTCGAAGGCCTCATTCATTCTAGATGAGATAAGGGGAGAGACCATGATAATGGCCCTAATGTTCTCCTACAGTCCATTAGGAATAGGAGAAGAACCTCATCCTAACACGAGCAAAGTCGAAGGCCTTGTTTATTTTAGATGAGATGAGGGGAGAGGCCCTGACAATGGCTCTAATATGCCTCTACAGTCCATTAGGAATAGGAGGAGAATCTCATCCTAACATGAGCAAAGTCGAAGGCCTCATTCATTTTAGACGAGATAAGAGGACAGGCCCCGATAATGGCCCTAATGTGCCCATACAGCCCATTAGGAATGAAGAAAAAATCTAGTTTTCTGGGTCAGGTTCGTTCAGATTTGATTAGATCAAGAGAGATATTTCAAAAAATTTTCTCTTGAAGCTAGATTAGATCTGAGAGTTTTCAAATCTGATATTATTGATCTAATAAAAAAATAAAATAAAATAAAAATTTAATTTAATTTAATTTAATTTTATCTTATTGCGAGTAATCTGATTATCCTGTGATGATCCTGATGTCTGCCTGAGGTTCTGGATCTCACCATGCAAGTGCCTAGACTCAACCAATATCCACTTAGGTAGGATCTGGAGATCTCCTCCTTCTTTATCACTTCTCCAAAAATTAGATCTGGATCTTATTTTGAAGATCTTCAAAACTCCTTTCGAAGATGTGAGTTGTCTCTTGCAGCAGTGCTGCCTTCTTCCTTTTCCTGTCGCCTTTCTCTTGCTTGGATCACACCAAACTTGTGCCCAAAAATTCTTGGGCATGGATAGGAGAGAGAACACCTGAAGGTGGCATGGAGGAGGAAGAGGTGCAGCCTTATGGTATGGGCAATGGGTAAAGCATCTTTGATCTTGGTGCAGATAGGATTTTTATAGACCCTATTGCGCCATGTAGTGCCACATCATCCTGGTCAATCATGGCATTTTATGCAATCAAATATAAATCTGATTGGTGGGATGATATCATCTGATCCAATCAGATGAGAGCCCCTCTAAATCATCCTTAGATGGTGCCAAGACTGGGTCAAAGCAGTCTTCTAGGTGCCATCCAAGTAGAATCCCTAAAGCAACTAGAGTCCCATCTATACGGGACTCCAGATGCTTTATCAATGGGTGCATGCCTCCCTAGGCATGCACCTCTAATCCATCTACTTTTTAGTAGGTGGACTGGTCTAAGAACTCTCTCCTATGATGGCTTGACACATGGGCAGATGTCTAAGTGTCAAAGATCAATGTTTGACCAAATGTCCAAAATAGGATTTAGCAGGTGATGGAAAATGGTAGGTATTATCTCAAATTCATCTTATAAATTTAGACAATCCTTTTCTGATCTGAACAAGCTCCAATCAGACTAAGTAAAGATATCTGAGTGAGTCCAGACACATTTGGCTCAGTTGAGACAAACTTTAATAATAATTAAAGAAGAACATTAGGCTCATTCATTTGCTACCATGATTTTATTGAACCTAATTGAACCCAATTCAAATCAATTAAACTGAGTTAGTCTAATTGATAATATCTAGATCGAAACTCTTATTTGTATGATCTGGTTAGATTTAGTTCCATATGGTAATGAGATGTGTCGCGATCTCTATCATCGACATCATTGAAACACCTTCTGATGGATCAGAACTATTCTGATTCAGACAACTAGTATGATTGATCATCTAAATCATTCTAATTACTCTTAAAATCCACCAGTGACACCTAGCAGCATATGGTGGTAACCCATCAGAACTAAAAATGAACCTCTCAGTGCAGTTATCTGTGTGATTAAGTTCTTCTATCTTGAGCCCCAACTGGATTGGGGTTAAGGTAATCTCGTCAAATCCTAATATCCATCATATGATTAATCATTCAATTCAAGTCCAATGTGAAAAACTTAATAGAAACTCTTTCTATTATTTCACTCTGCCATGGCCATGGGCTTATGGACTTGATTTTCATGATCATCATAGGGCTACTCCTCATCTACCGTGGTAGATAGATTCCCTATTGGTGCAATCTAATTCCTACAATGAACATGCCATAGCGAACATACATCTCAAGATTTCGAATGGCTAGCTGATCGAGTCATGGTGTAGTCAAACTATAACACCATCAAGGTAAACTGCCGATGCACCTCAGGTCAAAGAACCAGACACACAACTGTAGCTTCGAGCCGGTTATCGACGAGAAGGTAGACTTTCTAATGACTGCTCGAGGTGGTCACGCTCAGTGCCCTTATTCTCTAACGAGTATCTGTACTCTCGCTCTGGTATCTCTACACCATTGACTCAAGTTTCATCTACTATAAAGAAGTGATTGTATACCAACCTTCCGGATCAATCACCATCCACATGATGATCCTATGATCAGGAGCATTTTATGAGTTAACAATAAAAATTCATGTCTTAAATTTTTAACTCTTGAAAATAAGAACTATCATTGCCATAACTCAAGCGATGTATCATAGACACTAAATACACATTATGATAGAAAATAATTTATTTTATTATTTATAGTCAAAATTATAATTTTGCCCTTAGAAGTGTATAACAAGTGTCAGCTAATTCTGGCTTCTATGGCACACATATCTAACAAACTCTCGCTTAACCTAAAGCCAATTGGCTACAAATCTAAGTTCCATCTTCTCAAGATGGATTTCTATCTTCTACTTGCCTAATGGCTTTATAAGTGGGTCTACCGCATTGTCTGTGGAGTCGACTCTCTTGACCTCGGCGTATCCTTTCTCGAGATAATCATGGATGAAGTGGTATTGCCGCTCGATGTATTTGAATTTCTAGTGAGACCTTGACTCCTTAACAAGGTCTATGGTGCCATTATTATCGTAGTACAAAGGAATGGCATCTGATGGCATCACTCCGATCTCTGTAACAAACTTCTTATACCAAAATGCCTCCTTCATAGCTTTTGATGCAGCGATGTATTCTACTTCCATGGTGGAATCTGCTATTACTATCTATTTGGAACTTTTTCAATTGGCAGCTCCACCATTACACACAAACAGATTCCCAGATGTTGACTTTTGATTATCTATATTAGACATAAAATCCGAGTCCGTATATCGTTGGACTTTGAGTTCTCCATTACCAAAAATCAAGAACATATCCTTAGTTCTTCTTAAGTACTTAAGAATACAATTCACAGAAGTCCAGTGTTCTTCTCTTGGATTTGATTGATATCTGCTTGTGACACTCACAGCATGGGCTATATTAGATCGTGTACATAACATGGCATACATGATGCTCCCTATTGCAGAAGCATAAGGGATCTTGCTCATGCGTTCAATCTCCTCTGGTGTGTTGGGATACATTTTCTTGGAGAGATGAATACCATGTCTGAAGGGTACCAATCCCCTCTTAGAGTTTTCCATGCTAAACCTCTTTAGTACTTCCTCTATATACATCTTCTGTGAAAGACCTAGCGTTCTATTCGGTCTATCTCTATAGACTTTGATTCTAAGAATGAAGGATGCTTTTGCTAGATCTTTCATAGAGAATTCTTTAGATAACCACATTTTAACTATGGTCAACATGGGAATATCATTCCCAATAAGGAGGATATCAACCATGTACAGTATGAGGAAGATAATAGCGCTCCCACTAACCTTTCTAAAAACACATGATTCCTCTTCGTTCTTGATGAAACCAAATAATTTGATCACATCATTAAAATGAGTGTTCCGGCTCTGAGATGCTTGCTTAAGTCCATATATGGATCTTTGTAGCTTGTATACTTTGTGATCAGTATCACTGGATGTGAAACCCGACGGCTATTCCATATAGATATCTTTCGTAAGATATCCATTTAAGAAAGCCATTTTTATGTCCATTTGCCATATTTTATAATCAAAATAGGCTGCAATAGCAAGCAATATGCGAATGAATTTAAGCATGGCTACTGGCAAAAAGGTATTCTGATAGTCAATGCCTTCACACTGACTATAACCTTTTACCACTAATCTAGCTTTGAATGTCTCTACATTGCCATCTGCACCAATCTTTCACTTATAGATCTATTTACACCCAATAGGTACTATACCTTCGATGGATCTACCAAGGTCCAGACTTGGTTTGAGTGCATCAAGTCAATTTCTAACTTCATTGCCTCTAACCGTTTCTCGGAGTCGATATCTGATATAGCCTCATTATAGATTTTGAGATTATCAACATGAACTCCATTACCTACGAGGAACATTTTCTCTATTTCTTTTTAAATACTACCTAAGTACCTCTCAGGGGGATGGAAAACCCTTTTCGATCTTTAAGGTGGAGGAGGTAGTGATTGTATTGGCTCAACCTGATTTGGTTCCAAAGGGTCTTTAGCTCTTTGCTCTTGGGAGACTTTCTCCTCTAGCTCGATCTGCTTTCCAATGCCACCATCTTGAATAAACTATTTTTCAAGAAAGATGGCTTATCGACTCATAATCATATTATGATTTTCTGAAATATAGAAATAATATCCTAATGACTCTTTAGGATATCCTATGAATCGAGCTCTAAAGGACCTATAGTCTAACTTGTCCGCTTGTTGTCTTTTGACATGAGCTAGACAATCCCAAATTTTGAGATGACTCAGACTTGGTTTCTTACCATGTCATATCTCATACGGTGTAGTAGAAACTATTTTAGAAGAAATCCTATTCAGTAAATATATAGCAATTAACAAACTATCTCCAAAAAAAATTAGGAAGGTCTATGAAGCTCATCATCGATTGGACCATATCTAATAGGGTTCGGTTCCTCCATTCTGAAATCCCATTGAGTTGAGGTATTCCAAATGGAGTCCATTGAGAGACTATGCCATTCTGTTTTAGACAGTCCAAGAATTTTTGATGAAGGTATTCACCTCCTCGATCTGATCGAAGAACCTTAATGGGTTTTCTAGTTTGCTTTTCTACTTCATATCTGAATTCTTTAAAATTTTTAAAGGCTTCAAACTTGTATCTCATAAGATACACATACCAATACCGAGATAAATCATCGATGAAGGTTATGAAGTAGATAAAATTACCTCTAGCCGGCACATCAAATGGACCACACACATCAGTATGTACTAGGATAAGTAAATCTGTGTCGCTTTCTCCATGTCCCACAAAAGAGAATTTAGCCATTTTGCCATGAAGACATGATCTTCAAATTGGATATGACTCAAAAGTCAATGGATTCAATAGCACTATTTTCTCCAATATGTTAACCTTATCTTCTACTATATGACCTAGTCTAAGGTGCCATAGATACCTATCATTTGGACTATCCCCAGGTCGTTTTAATTTTATGGCATTCACATTTTGCATGATATTAAAAGTAGATACATTAATATGTAACTGGTAAAGACCGTTAATAAGAAAATGACTTACAATTTTATTTCTTTCATAAAGAATGCTACAATGATCCTTAAGAAAACTAATTACCTAGCCTTCTAGTGCTAAACATGAAACAAAAATCAAATTCCTGCTTGCTATAGGCACATAATAACAATCCTTAAATACTAAATCTAAACTAGATGGTAGTCGAAGAGGGTAGGTTTTCACAACCATAGCAGCAACCCTTGCTCCATTTTCAATGCATAGGATCATCTCACCATCTCTCAGCCTCCTACTATCCTTAAGATCCTGCATGAAAGTGCACAAATGAGCATTAGAACTAGAGTCAAGCACCCAACTGGATGCAGAAGAAATCATAAGGTTAGATTCAATAACGAGCATACATCTAGAAGGACCTGTCTCCTTCTTATTCTTTAGGGTGGCCAGGTATGTAGGGTAGTTTCGCTTCCAGTGGCCATCAGTATTGCAATGAAAATATTTTTCTTTGTCAGCGGCCTTCTTCTTCATCTCAATCTTCTTTTTCTTTCCTCCTTCCACCTTCTATCTTTTCACAGACTTCTTCTTCTTTACAAAAAACTCTCTTGGAAGAAGTCCATTCCATACTAAATACTCGGCCTTTAGAATCTTTCGTTGAAAGCACAATAGTAACCAGCATGTTCATAAGCTCAGCTAGAGTATTTTGATGTTTATGCATATGGTAGTTCATCATGAACTGTCCATATGCATCAATCAAATATTATAGAATTATATCATTCTGCAGATCCAGATCCAACTTCACTCCAAACTTCTCAAGCTCTTCCAAGTCCTTGATCATCATCAGACAATGATCTTGGACTGACTGCCCATCACGCATTTTAGTCTTGAATAGTTATTTAGTGACCTTATATTTGGTTGTGCGACCCTATTCACCAAACATCTCTTATAGGGGAGCTAACATTTGGCGGGCAGTCTTGATATCTTCGTGTTGGCACTGAAGCTCATCAGACATCAAGCCCAACATGTAGTATCTGGCCTTGTTATCTTCGTCCGTCCACTTATCAAGAGATGCTCTTTGTTCAGTAGATGGATAAGCTGGTAAGGTGGGGAGATCCTGATCCAATACATGAGTTAACTTTTCAAAATCCAAAATGACTTTGAACTTTTGTAGCCAATCCTTATAATTGGGTCTGGTCAGTCTATGGGTGTCCAAGATACGTGCTAGTAGGTTGGATGCAGACATTTTGCTTTTTCTATAGAGAGTCAAAGTTTCTAGTTAGATATTGTAATTAAGACTTGACCAATTTATTTAAAAATTTAATTTTTAAATAAATTAGCTTCCACTATTTTCTTGGATCCCTACACTCCCTCTGTAGATATGCAAAAATCTTCATGATTATAGATTTCTAAAGGATGGTGCAGTTCCACCAACTGACTCATCACCTCACCTAATAGTTATTGATGATGGGTTAGCCAATGAGTGGATAACTCTTATCCAATGATTCTCTAATCATGGTGCACCCAAACTTGATCTCTAATTCATGAATCTCATCATGCCCGAAATATTGATCCACTCCTTAATTAAGTCAGACCCACCATTTGCACTGATTAGATTCCTAATTGGGTCTCTCACCGTATCCAGAATATTGAGCCCAATTTATCCTCCAACCCATAGCATCCAATGCCTAATAGACATGTTTGCATCTTCTCGGTGCAACTAAACCACTATGATCAGTCAAGAACAATCAACCCTAGGAAGGGCCCACATATCTACAATGGTGAAAGACCTTAGACTTAATCTTTTCTTAGGAAGATTTGATTTAGATCTCTTTAAACTCAACTTACAATAGCCATAACAATTATGACTAACCTAGTGGCATGGGTTAGCTCGGATTGTTAACCACCTTAGATCAGGACTGGGTCGACAAATATGGTTAGGTAAGTAAGACCAATGGAAGGGATATGTCATTAACTCGATAAGAATGCATTCGAGTCGAGTAGCTCCCAATTAAAAATCAATCGATCGTATCTACCAGACTTACCTTAGACACCAAATTATTGAGCCAGAACCAATCAGGTTAGCCTACAATCCAGACTCTAACCACTGGGCCTAATTAGGTCTTAGCTTGATCGATCACTCATATGATTCGATCTTGACCCAAAATTAATCCTATTGGGCTAATCAATTTAAGCACTCTTGATCCCATCTAACCAACTCTTGATTTAGTTTGATCAACCATTAGACCTAATTGAGCTACCCAAGCCCGAACCCAATTTTGTGAATATATCTTAAATCTAAAAATTTTTAGTTTTTAAACTTAATATATTTCATAATCTTAATTCTTAATTAAGTTTAGGATTCACAAATAAAACATATAAATAAAATCCTAGGGTTTCAGGATCTAGGATTTTGCAAAAAATAAGTTTTAGATTTCTAATTAAGGACAAACGCGTAGCACCTCTACACATCATAAGAAAACCCCATCAAATAGAAGGAAGGGTATTTAAACTCTATTTTATTCTAATGATTTGACGGCTAAGGGGAACGTCTTAATCAGAAATATGAAAACTACAAAACTTGTTAGATCTACATCATATATCTCATATATAAAAAATTGATCTAACTATAAACATGTTTTGCATACATCTTCATGTATGATATCTTGCATATTTTTAGATCTAAATTATCTCATAATCATCTAAAAAATTAAATTTAAATTGATCATATCAAATTAAAATCTATTCTAAATAATTATGTAGAACTATTCTACAACTAGTCTAAACATGCATTCATCATATCTCATATGAACAAAAATTAAATAATTTTATTTTTTATTTTTTAGTTCTTATAATAATATTTATAACATCAAAAAATAATAAATAAATAAATCTAAAAATTATAACTAATCAAATTAAATTATTATCATGCTAGACTATACATAGAATAATCCAATTCTATAATTACTCATGCATCTTATACAACTTAGATATAAATTATTTAATTTTTTTTAATTTCTAATTTTAGATCTAATCACATCTAATATGATATCTAAAATTATCAAATTATTAGATCAAAATTAAAATAAAATTAGATCTAATAGAAAATACAACCTGGCTCTGATACCAGTTGAAGGAAAAATTTAGTTTTTCGGATCAGATTCATTCAGATCTGATTGGATTAAGAAAGATATTTTAAAAAAAATTTTCTTAGATCTAGATTAGTTTTGAGACTTTTTAGGTCTGATATTATTGATCTAATAAGAAAATAAAATAAAATAAAAAATAAATTAAATATAATTTAGTTTTACTTGTTGCAGGTAATCTGATTATCCTATGATGATCCTGATGTCTGTTTGAGGTTCTGGATCTAGCCACGCAAGTGCCTGGCCTCTATCGTTATCTACTGGAGTAGGATCTAGAGATTCTCTCCTTCTTTATCATTTCTCAAAAAATTAGATCTAAATTTGATTTTGAGGATCTTCAAAACTCTTTTCGAAGATGTGAGTTGTCTCTTACAGCAGTGCTGCCTTCTTCCTTTTTCTGTCACCTTTCTCTTGCTTGGATCTCACCAAACATGTGCCCAAAAATTTTTGGGCATGGATAGGAGAGAGAACACCTAAAGTTGGCATAGAGGAGGAAGAGGGGCAGTCTTGTGGCATGGGAAATGGGTAAAGCATCTTTGATCTTAGCATAGATAGGGTTTTTAAAGATCCTGTTGCACCATGCAGTGCCACATCATCTCGACCAATCATGGCTTTCTATGCAATCAGATCTAAATCTAATTCATAGGATGACATCATCTGATCCAATCAGATGAGAGTCCCTCTGAATCATCCTTAGATGGCACCAAGACTGGGTCAAAGCAGTCTTCTAGGCGCCATCCAAGTAGAATCCTCAAAGCAACTGGAGTCCCATTTGTATGAGACTCCAGATGCTTTATCCATGGGCGCATGCCTTCCTAGGAACGCACCCCTTATCCATCTACTTCTTAGTAGATGGACTGGTCCAAGAACTCTCTCCAATGGTGGCTTAACACATGCGTAGATGTCTAAGTGTCAAAGGTCAACATTTGACCAAATGTCCGAAATAGGATTTAGCAGGTGACGAAAAATCATAGATATTGTCTCAAATTCATCTCATAAATTAAGACAATCCTTTTCTGATCTAGACAAGCTTCAGTCAGACCAAGTAAAGGTACTTATGTGAGCCCAGACATATTTTTGCTCAGTCGAGATAAACATTAATGATAATTAAATGAGAACATTAAGCTCAATCATGTGCTAGCATGATTTTCTTGAACCTAATTGAATCTAATTCAAATCAATTGAACTGGATTAGTCCAATTGATGATATCCAAATCAAAATTCTTATTTGTATAGCCCAGTTAGGTTCAATTCTGTATGGTAATGAGATATGTCACGATCTCTATCATCAACATCATCGAAACACCTTCTGATGGATCAGAACTTTTTTAATTCAGATAACTAGTATGATCGATCATCTAAATCATTATAATTACTCTCAAAATCTACTAGTGACACCTACTAGCATATGGTGGCAACCCATTAGAATTAAAAATGAACCTCTCGATGCAGTTACCTATGTGATTAAGTTCTTCTATCTTGAGTCCCGACTGGATTGGAGTTAAGGTAATCTCGTCAAATCCTAATATCTGTCATATGATTAATCATTCGATTCAAATTCAATGTGAAAACCTTAATAGAAACTCTTTCTATTATTTCACTCTGCCATAGCCATTGTCTTATGGACTTGATTCTCATGATCATCATAGGGCTACTCCTCATCTAATGAGGTACATAGATTCTCTATTGGTGCAATCTAATTCCTACAATGAACATGCTATAACCAACATACACCTTAAGATTCTGAATGGCTAGAAGACCGAGTCATGGTGTAGTCAAACTATAACATCCTCAAGGTGAACTATCGATGCACCTCAAGTAAAAGAACAAGACACACAACTATAGCTTCGAGCCAATTATCGACAAGAAGGTAGACTTCCTAATGACTGCTCTAGGTGGTCACGCTCAGTGTCCTCGTTCTCTAACAAGTATCTGTACTTTCGCTCTGGTGTCTCTATATCGTAGACTCAAGATTCATCTACTATAAAGAAGCGATTGTACACCAACCTTCCGAATCAATCACAATCCTCATGGTGATCCTACGATCAGAAGCATTTTATAAGTTAATAACGAAAATTTATGTCTTAAATTTTTAACTCTTGAAAATAAGAACTATCATTGCCATTAACTCAAAGGATGTATCACAGACACTAAATACACATTATGATCGAAAATAATTCATTTTATTATTTATAGTGAAAATTATAATTTTGCTCTTAGAAGTGTATAACAAGTGTTAGCCAATTTTGGCTTCTAAGGCACACATATCTAACAAGAAACAGGAGGAGAACCTCATCCTAATGTGAACAATATCGAAGGCCTCATTCATTTTAGATGAGATGAGAAGAGAGGCTCTGACAACGACCCTAATGTGCCCCTACAGTCTGTTAGGAACAGAAGGAGAACCTCCTCCTAACGTGGGCAAAGTCAAAGGTCTCATTCATTTCAGATGTGGTGAGAGAAGAAGCCCCGACAATGGTCCTAATGTGCCTCTACAATCTGTTAAGAATAGGAGGAGAACCTCATCCTAACGTGAATAAAGTTGAAGGCCTTGTTCATTTTAGACGAGGTGAGAAGAGAGGCACTGACAATAGCCCTAATGTGCCCCTACAGTCCGTTAGCAATAGGAGGAGAACCTTTCCTAATGTGAGCAAAATCGAAGGCCTCATTCATTTTAGACGAGATTAGAGGAGAGGCCCTGATAATGGCCCTAATGTGCCCCTATAGTCCATTAGGAATAGGAGGAGAACCTCATCCTAACATGAGCAAAATCGAAGACATCGTTCATTTTAGATGAGATGAGGAAGAGGCTCCGACAATAGCCCTAATGTGCCCCTATAGCTCATTAAAAATAGGAGAACTCATCCTAACATTAGCAAAGTAAAGGCCTCATTCATTTTAGATGAGATGAGGGGAGAGGCCCTGACAATGGCCCTAATGTGCCCCTACAGTCCATTAGGAATAAGAGGAGAACCTCATCCTAACATGAGTAAAGTCGAAGGCCTCATTCATTTCAGACGAGTGAGAGGAGAGGCCCCGACAATGGCCATAATGTGCCCCTATAAGCTCATTAGGAATAGGAGGAGAACCTCATCCTAACGTGAGCAAGTCGAAGGCCTCATTCATTTTAGATAAAGGTAAGAAGAGTGGCCGACAACGTCCCTAATGTGCCCTACAGCCCATTTGGAATAGGAGGAGAACCTCATCCTAATGGGTAAAGTCAAAGGCTGGTTTATTTTAGACAAGATGAGAGGAGAGGCCCCGACAACGGTCCTAATATGATCCTATCGCCCATTAGGAATAGGAGGAGAACCTCATCCTAACATGAATAAAGTTGAAGGCCTCATTTATTTTAATGAGGTGAGAAGAGAGGCCCCAACAATGGCCCTAATGTATCCCTACAATCGATTAGGAATAGGAGGAGGACCTCATCCTAACATGACAAAGTCAAAGGTCTATTCATTTTAGACGAGGTGAGAGGAGAGGCCCTGACAATGGCCCTAATGTGCCCCTATAGCCTCTTAGAAATGGGAGGAGAACCTCATCCTAATATGAGCAAAAGTCAGAACCTCGTAGACCGAAGATGTGGAGAAAGAAGAAGCTCGATGGAGAATCCTAACACATATTTTCTCACGACAATCTGACTACGTCAAGTGCAAAAGGCAGAACCTTATCCTAGTTTGCAAAAGAGGTCCTAGTTCGATGTCCATAATAGGCCCGATGTCCACAACGAGCTCAACATCCACAACAAGCAACAAGCATGGGAATTTGGGACCAGACTTCGGCCATCACCTTTTTTCCTCCCTTTCTTCAAATTTCAAACTCGAGAGTAGGAGGACTGTTACTAGGGATAAACCCCGCTCCCACTGAAGTCTAGTTTATTGCTTAGCCTAATATAACTGCTAATCATGGAAGAGCTTCGATCTAGAATTCTCCCTCCAGTGGCTGAACTCCTTTCGGACTCCTTCAGCAGTCGAACTCCTCCAACGATCGAACACCTTCCGAACTCCTCCAACGGCCGAACTCCTTCCAAACTCCTCCAGTAGTTGAATCCCTTTTGAACTTTTTTTGAACTCCTCCAGCAGTCAAACCCCTTTTGAACTCCTTCAGCAGTCGAACTACTCTAGTGGCCGAACATCTTTGGGACTCCTTCTATAGGAAAAAATCTTATTCGGATCTGGTTCGTTCAGATCTAATTAGATCAAGAGAAATATTTCAAAAATTTTTTTCTATGATCCTAATCTGATCTAAGACTCTTTAGATTTGATCTTATTGATCTGATAAAAAAATAAAATAAAATTAAATCTAATTTAATTATATCTTTGTTATGGGTAATCCTATTATCCTGTGATGATCTCGATGTTTGTCTGAGGTTCTGGATGTAGCCACGCAAGTGTCTGACCTCTATCAGTATCTACTTGGATAGGATCTAAAGATCTTCTCTTTCTCAATCTATCCTCTAAAAATTAGATTTACATCTGATCTTGAAGGTCTTCAAAATGACTTTTGAACATCAGTCATTGTCTCTTGCAGTAGTGTTGCCTTCTTCCCTTCCTATCGCCTTTCACTTGCTTGGATCGCACCTAACTCGTATCCAAATCCTCTTGGACATGGAGAGGAGAGAGAGGACCAGAGGGTGGCATGAAGAGAGAGGGAGAGGGGCTATGTGGCATCGGCAAAGGTAGAAGCTATTTCAATCTTGGTGTAGGCAGGGTTTTTATAGACCCTGCTGCGCCATGCAGTACGACATCATCCCGGCCAATCATGACCCTTCGTGCAATCAGAACTAAATCTGACTGGTGGGATGACATCATCTGATTTAATTAGATTAAAGACCCTCAAAATCCTCCTTAGATGGTGTTAAGACTGAATCCAACAAGACTCTTTGGCGCCATCAAGTTTGATTCCTTGAAGCAACTGGATCCCATCTGTATGGGACTCCAATCCTTATCAACATGGGGCACATGCCTCCCTAGGCATGCACCCTTTGTCTCTCTACCTTTTAGTAGGGGGACAAGGGTCAAAGTTCTCTCCTATGGGTGCATGACACATGGGCAAATGTCTAAGTATCAAAAGTCAACATTTGACCAAAGTCCAAAGACAAGATTTAGCAAGTAACAGAAAATGGTAGGTGTTGTCTCAAAATTATCCCATAAATTAAGACAATCCTTTTTTAACTTGGACAAGCTCAAGTCAGACTAAGTAAAGGTTCCAGAGTGAGCCCAAATATATTAGGCTCAGTCAAGACAAGTTTTAATGATTGCTAAAGGAGAACATTAGGCTCAATTGTGTGCTAGCATGATTTTCTTGAACCTAATTGAATCTTATTCAAATCAATTGAACTTTGTTAGTCCAATTGATGATATCCAAATCCAAACCCTTGTTTGTGTGATCTAGTTAGATTCAATTTTGTATGATAATGGGATATATCTCGATCTCTATTATTGGCATCATCGAAACATCTTTCAATGGATCAGAACTTTTTTGATTCAAACAACTAGTATGATCGATCATCCAAATCATTCTAATTACTCCCAAAATCCACCAATGACACCTAGTAGCATATGATGGAAATCCATCAGAATTAAAAGAGAACCTCTCGATGCAGTTACCTATGTGATTAAGTTTCTTTATCTTGAGCCCCAATTAGATTAGGGTTAAGGTGATCTCATCAAACCCTAATATCCATCATATGAATTAATCATTCGATTCAAGTCCAATGTGAAAACTCTAATAGAACTCTTTCTATTATTTCACTCTACCATGGCCATGGGCTTATGGACTTGATTTTCATGATTATCATAGGGCTACTCCTCATCTACCGAGGTAGATAGATCCTCTATTGGTGCAATCAATTCCTAAATGAATAGCATAGCAACATACACTCAGGATTTTGAATGGCTAAAAAGATCGAGTTATGTGTATTCAAACTATAACACCCCAAGGTAACTACTAAGCACCTCAGATCAGAACCAGACACACTACTGCTTCAAGCAGTCATCGTGAGAAGATAGACTTTCTGATGACTGCCGAGTGGTCATGCTCAGTCCTTCTCTAATGAATCTGTACTCTTGCTCGATGTTTACACCAAGACCAAACTCATCTATCCTAAAGAGCAATTGTACACAACCTTCTAGATAATCACCATCCTCATGATGATCCTACGGTCGGAAGCATTTTATGAGTTAGTAATAAATTCATATCTTAAATTTTAACTCTTGAAAATATGATTATCATTAAATAACTCAAGGGATGTATCATAGACATTCAAATACACACTGTGATAGAAAATATCCATTTTAATTATTTATAATCAAAATTATAATTTTACCCTTAGAAGTGTATTACAAGTGTCAGCCAATTTGGCTTCTAGGGTGCACATATGTAACAAACTCCCACTTTACCTAAAGCCAATTAGCTACAAATCTAAGTCCCATCTTCTTAAGGTGGGCTTCGATCTTCTACTAGCCCAATGGCCTTGTGAGTGGGTCTACCGCATTATCTATGGAGTTTACTCTCTTGACCTCGGCATAATCTTTCTCGAGGTAGTCATGGATCAGGTGGTATCGCTACTCGATGTGCTTAGATTTCTGGTTAGGCCTCAGCTCCTTAGCAAGGACTATGGCACCAATATTATCACAGTACAGAGGAATGACATCCGATGGCATCACTCCGATCTCTGTGATGAATTTCTTATAACAAAATGCCTCCTTTGTAGCTTTTGATGCATGATGTACTCTACTTCCTTGGTAGAATCTGCTATCACTATCTGCTTGGAACTCTTCCAACTAACAGCACCCCATTAACACAAATGATCCAAATGTCGATTTCGATCATCTATATTGGACATAAAATCTGAGTTTGTATATCCTTGGACTTGGAGTTATCCATTACCAAAAACCAACAACATATCCTTAGTTCTTCTTAAGTACTTAAGGATACATTTCACAGAAATCCAATGTTTTTCACCTGAATTCATTTAATATCTACTCGAGACACTCACAGCATGGGCTATATCAGCTCGTGTACATAACATGGCTTACATGAGGCTTCCTATTGCTGAAGCATAAGGGATCTTTCTCATGTGTTCAATCTCCTCTGGTGTGTTGGGACACATTTTTTTGGAGAGGAATGCCATGTCTGAAGGGTACCAATCCTTTCTTAGAGTTTTCCATGCTAAACCTCTTTAGCACTTCCTCTATGTACATCTTCTGTGAAAGACCAAGCATTCTGTTCAGTCTATCTCTATAGACCTTGATTCCTAGAATGAAGGATGCTTCTCCTAGGTCTTTTATAGAAAATTCTTTAGATAACCACATTTTAACTATGGTCAACATAGGAATATCATTCCCAATAAGGAGGATATCATCCACGTACAGTATGAGAAAGATAATAGCGCTCCCACTGACCTTTTTAAAAATACATGATTCCTGCTCATTTTTTATGAAATCAAATAATTTGATCACATCATTAAAATGAGTATTCCAGCTCTGAGATGCTTGCTTGAGTCCACATATGGATCTTTACAGCTTGCATACTTTGTGATCAGCATCACTAGATGTGAAACCTAGTAGTTGTTCCATATAGATATCTTCCTCAAGGTTTTCATTTAAGAATGTCATTTTCATGTCCATTTGCCATATTTCATAATCGAAATAGGCTACAATAGCAAGCAATGTGCAGATGGATTTTAGCATAGCTACTGGCGAAAAGATATTGATAGTCAATGCCTTTCACGCTGATAAACCCTTTTGACAATGTGCTTTGAATGTCTCCACATTCCCATCTACACCAATCTTTCTCTTGTAGATCCATTTACACCAATAGGTATAACATTTTGGTAGAATCTATAAAGATTCGCTGGTTTAAGTGGTCGAATAATATCTGACTTCATTGGCTCTAACCATTTCTCGGAGCTGATATCTGATATCGCCTCATCATAGGTTTTGGGATTACCATGAACCTCATTACCTATGAAAAATATTTTCTCTACTTCCTCTAAAATAGTACCAAGTAACTCTCAAGGAGATGGAAAATTATTTTCGATCTATGAGGTGGAGGAGGTAGGGATTGTATTGGCTCAACCTGATTTGGTTCTATAGGGTCCTTAGCTCGTTGCTCTTGTGAGACTTTCTCTTCGAGCTTGATCTTCTTTACAATACCACCATCTTGAATAAACTATTTTTTAAGAAAGATGGCATATCGAATCATAATCACATTGTGATCTTCTGAAATATAGAAAAAATATCCTAATGACTCTTTAGGATATCCTATAAATCGAGCTCTAAAGGACCTATAGTCTAACTTGTCCGTTTGTTGTCTTTTGACCAGTCGGACAATCCGAAATTCTGAGATGATCAAAATGGTTCTTACATGGCATTTCAAACAGTGTGGTAGGAATATTAGAGGGAACCCATTCAGTAAATATATAGAATTAACAACTATGTCTCAAAGAAAATCAGGGGTCTATAAAGCTCATCAGATCGACCATATTAATAGGGTTCGATTCCTTATCTGCAATTCCATTGAGTGAGGTTTCAAGTGAGTCCATTGAAGACTATGCATTTTTTCTTGAGATAGTAAAAATTCTCGACTAAGTATTCATCATCTTCATCTACCAAAGAACCTTCATGGTATTTAGTTTGCTTTTCGACTTTATTCTGAATCCTTGACTTTTTAAAGGCTTCAGACTTCTCCTCATAAGATACACATATCATAACGAGATATATCATATAGGGATAAATATCAATTGTCTCTAGCGCACACAATGGGCACACACATCAGTATGTACTTGCTAAAAGACTATGGCCCTTTCCCATATCTGAAAAAGAGCTTAGTTTTTGCATGAAGACAGATCCAAATATGAATCAAAAGTCAATGAACTAATAGTCCAGTTTTCTCTAATTTTTAATCCTATCTTTTGCTATAGACCTAGCCTAGAGCCATAGATACCTCATTTGGACTATCCTTAGGCATTTGATCTTATAGTATTCACATTTGCCGATATTAAAGATAGGTACATATGTAACTGGTAGGAATTATGGGAAACCACTTGCAATTTATTTCATTCATAAAAATATATAATGGTCATTAAGAAACTAATTACATAGCCTCTTGTGCTAAACATGAAAAGAATCAAATCTGCTTGCAGCAGGCACAAAAATAACATCTAAGTAAATTAAGCCAGATGTAGTCAAAGAGATAGATCCACAGCACAAAACAATTTTGCTCCATTTCCGAACTCAAATCATCCACATCCTAGCCCCTGCTATCTCAAGACCCTGCATAGAATTGCATAATAGCATCGAACTAAGTCAACATCCAACTGGATGTAGAAGAAATTGAAAGGTGATTCAATAATGAGCTACCGTGAAGACTTCTCTCTTTCTTCAGAGCCAGGTATATAGGCATCCGCGCTAGTGGCCATCAATACAATAAAAATACTTTTTGTCAAGACCTTCTGCTCATCTCTGCTTCTGTCTTTCACACAAACTTCTTTTTCTTTTTGAAAGACTTCTCGAAGAAGTCCATCCATAGCAAGTACGACTTTAGAATTTTATAAAGTAAGCAGTAACCTGCATATTCATAACCTTGCCAGAGTATGATTTTATGTGGTAGTCTTGCCATTGCAATAGGAATCAGAATGATATCAATCTGCAGATTTCCTATAACTTTAACTCAACTCTTAACCTTCCAATCCTTGATATTATAATAATAATCTTGGACTGACGTCATCACGCATTTAGCCTTAAATATCATTAGTGTCTGAAATTTGCTATGCGACCTTATTCACCAAACAACCTTGCAGGTGAGCTAACATTTGATGGACAGTCTTGATATCTTCATGTTGGCACTGAAGCTTAACAAACATCAGGCCCAACATGTAGTATCTAACCTTGTTATCTTCATCCATCCATTTATCAAGAGACGCTCTCTGTTCAGCAGACAGACGAGCTGGTAAGAAGGAAGGATCCTAATTCAATACACGAGTCAACTTCTCAGAACCCAAAATGATTTTAAAGTTTCGAAGCCAATCCTTGTAATTGGGTTCGATCAGTCTATGGGTGTCCAAGATATGGGCTAGTGGGTTGGATGCAAATATTTTTCTTCTTTCTGTAGAGAGTCAAAATTTTTAGTTAGATTTTTGTAATTAAGACTTGACCAAGTTATTTAGATATTTAATTTTTAAATAAATTAGCTCCCCCTATTTTTTCGGATCTCTACACTCTCTCTGTAGAAATGCAAAAATCTCTATGATTACTGATTTTTAGATGATGGTACAGTCCCACCAACTGACTCATCATCTTACCTAACAGTTATTGGTGATAGATTAGCCAATGAGTGAACAACTCTTTTCCAATGATTCTCTAATCATGATGCATCCAAGCTCGATCTCTAATTCATGAATCTCACCATGCATGGAATATTGATCCACTTTTTAGTTAAGTCAGACCCACCATTTGCATAGATTGGATTCCTAATTGAATTTCTCACCGTATCTAAAATATTGAGCCCAATCCATCCTCCAGCCCATAGCCTTCATTGTTTAATAGATATGGTTGCATCTTTCTGACGCAACTAAACCATTATGACCAGTCGAGAACAATCAACCCCGGATAGGGCCTGCATATCTACAATGGTGGAAGACCTTAGACTTAATCTTTTCTTAGGAAAGATTTGAAATTAGCCTCTTTAAAACTTTGAACATTAGACTAACCTAGTGGCATGGGTTAACTCAGATTATTACACTTAGATCAGAAACTGAAATATGGCCAAGTAAATGAGAGGTGGAGGGATGAAAACTAAGAAATACAAAAGTAGCTCCTAATTAAAACCCTTCGGTCGTATCTCAAACTTATCTTAGACACAAATTGTTGAGTCAGAATCAATCGGATTAGCCTACAGTCCAAGACTAAATGACCTATTATGTCTAAAAGATCGATCATGTGACTCGATCTTGACCTATACTTAACCTAACTAGTCAATTTAAAAGCACTCTTGTTCCCATCTAACCAATCTTGATTCTATGATCAACTGCTAAAAATGAGACCCAAGCTCGAACCCAAATCTTGATCAAAATTTAATTTTAGATCTAAAATTATTTTATATCTTAATCTTAATTAAGTTAGGGTCAAATATGTAAATAAATTTTACAAGTTCAGATCTAGTATTTTATGAAAAAATTTTGATTCTGATTAAGGACAATATGCAGCATCCGTACACATCATAAGACATCCCAGGAGAGAGTTTAAATTCTACTTCGTTCTTATACAAACGGTCGGAGAGAATACCTTAATCAAATAAGATAAAGCTTAAAACTAGTAAGATCTACATAATATCATATATATATTGATAACTAAAAACATGTTTTGCATACATATGTACATATATGCATATTTTTTGACTAAATTAACTCATAAATATCTAAAAAATAAGATTTAAATTGATCAATCAATTTAAATTATTCGAGATAAAATAATTATTCTATAACTAGTCTAACATGCATCTATCAATCTCATATGAATAAATTAAATAAATTTATTTTTTATTTTTTAGATCTAATTATAATAATTATAATATTAAAAAATATTAAATAAATAGATGTAAAAATTATAATTAATCAAATTAAAATTATGATCATGTTACATTACACATAGAATAATTCTATTCTTAGTCTAGTCATGCATCTCATACATCTTAGATCTAGATTATTTAATTTTTAATTTTTTAATTTTATATCTAATCATATCTCATGTAATATTTGAAATCATCTAATTATTAGATCAAAATTAAAATAAAATCAGATCTAATAAACTTTGAAACCTAGCTCTAATACCAGTTGCAGGAAAATGTCCTATTTTCTCGGATCAGATTCGTTCAGATCTGATTGGATCAAGAGAGATATTTTAAAAATTTTTCTCTAGGATCCTAATTAGATCTAAAATTATTTAGATTTAATCTTATTAATCTAATAAAAAATTAAATTAAATTAAATCTAATTTAATTATACCTTTGTTATGGGTAATCCTATTATCCTGTGATGATTTCGATGTTTGCCTGAGGTTCTAGATATAGTCACGCAAGCGCCTGGCCTCGACCAGTATCCATTTGGATAAAATCTGAAGATCTTCTTCTTCTCAATCTATCCTCTAAAAATTAGATCTGAATCTGATCTTGAAGGTTTTCAAAATGGCTTTTGAAGATCAGCCATTGTCTCTTGCAGCAGTGCTACATTCTTCCTTTCCTGTTGCCTTTCACTTGCTTGGATCGCAACTAACTCATGCCCAAATCCTCTTGGGCATGGAGAGGAGAGAGAGGACCAAAGGGTGGCATGGAGAAGGAGGGATATGGGCTATGTGGCTAGGCTAAGGCAGAAGCTTTTTCAATCTAGGCGTAGATAGGGTTTTTATAGACCCTGCTACAGCATACAATACCACATCATCCCAGCCAATCATGATCCTTTGTGCAATCAAATCTAAATCTGATTGGTGGGATGACATCATCTGATCTAATTAGATTAGAGTTTCTCAAAACCATTCTTAGATAGTGCCAAGACTGGGTCAAACAAGACTCTTTGGTGCCATCAAGATTGATTCCCTGAAGCAATTGGAGTTCCATCTATATGGGACTCAAATCCTTACCCACATGGGGTACACGCATCCCTAGGGATGCACCCTTTGTTTCTATACCTTTTAGCAGGGGGACAAGGGTCAAAGTTCTCTCCTATGGGTGCATGATACATGGGCAGATGTCTAAGTATCAAAAGTCAACATTTGACCAAAGTCCAAAGATAAGATTTAACAGGCGATGAAAAATAGCAGGTGTTGTCTCAAATTTATCTCATAAATTAAGACAATCCTTTTCTAACATGGACAAGCTTCAGTCAGACCAAGTAAAGATTCCTGAGTGAGCCCAAATACATTTGGCTCATTCGAGATAAGTTTTAATGATTGTTAAAGGAGAACATTAGGCTCAATCGTATGCTAGCATGATATCCATGAACCTAATTGAATCTTATTCAAATCAATTGAACTTGGTTAGTCCAATTGATGATATACAGATCCAAACCATTATTTGTGTGATCCAGTTAGGTTCAGTTTTGTATGGTAATGAGATATGTCACGATCTCCATCATCGGCATCATTGAAACACCTTCCAATGGATCAAAACTTTTTTGATTCAGACAACTAGTATGATCGATCATCCAAATTATTCTATCTACTCCCAAAATCCATTAATGACACCTAGTAGCATATGGTGGCAACCCATTAGAACTGAAAGCAAACCTCTCGATGTAGTTATCTATGTGATTAAGTTTCTCTATCTTGAGCTTCGATTGGATTAGGGTTAAGGTGATCTCATCAAATCCTAAAATCCATCATATGAATTAATCATTCGATTCAAGTCCAATGTGAAAATCTTAATAGAAACTCTTTCTATTATTTCACTCTGCCATGGCCATGGGCTTATGGACTTGATTTTCATGATCATCATAGGGCTGATCCTCATTTATCGAGGCAGATAGATCTTCTATTGGTGTAATCCAATTTCTACAATGAACATGCTATAACCAACATACACCTCAAAATTTCGAATGGCTAGAAGATCGAGTTATGGTGTAGTCAAACTATAACACCCTTAAGATGAACTGTCGATGCACCATAGGTCAAAGAACTAGATACACTACTGCAGCTTCGAGCTAGTCATCGATGAGAAGATAGACTTCCTGATGACTGCTCGAGGTGGTCATGCTCTGCACCCTCATTCTCTAACGAGTACCTATACTCTCGCTCCGATGTCTCTACACCATAGACTCAAGACTCATCTATTCTAAAGAAGCGATCGTACACCAACCTTTCGGATCAATCACCATCCTCATGATGATCCTACGGTCGGAAGCATTTTATGAGTTAATAATGAAAATTCATGTCTTAAATTTTTAACTCTTAAAAATATGAACCATCATTACCATTAACTCAACGGATGTATCACAGACACTCTCAAATACATACTATGATAGAAAAGAATCCATTTTATTATTTATAGTCAAAATTATAATTTTTTTCTTAGAAGTGTATTACAAGTGTCAGTCAATCTGGCTTCTAGGGCAAACATGTCTAACACCTTCAACAGCTGAACTCCTCCAACGATCAAATCCCTCCCAAACTTTTCTAGTGGCCAAACTCCTTCCGAACTCCTCCAGCGGTCGAACCTCTTTCAAACTCCTTCAACAGGCGAACTTTTCCATCAGTCGGATTTCATATAATCTTCTCCTTTAGCCGAACTCCTATTAGACTTCTCCTTCAGTCGGACTTCTTCATCAGTCGAACTCCTTCTGAACTTTTCCATCAGTCAAACTCCATTTGGATTCCTCAAGTGGATTACTTCCAAATTTCAACTAGCATTCCTTTCGGATGATCCTCATTAGCCGTATTTGCTTTAGGAGTCCAAACTCCTATGGAATTGATTTATGTCAAAGCTCTTCAGCAACCAACGCCTGCTTCTTCTAAACTTCAACTATTAAATCTCGATGAATGGGCACATCATGACAATGGACATCTCTCTCCATAACAAACTCCACGTGGCCCACTATCGGATGGTTATGACTGTCACTATCAGTCTACTATAGACGGTGCCTCTCTCCATAATAAATCTCATGTGGCCTCCAAGTGGCCCACTACTAGATAATTATGGCTATCACTATCAGTCTGTTATAGTCTATTCAGGCTCTTTCTTTAGATCCAATCCTATTAGTGTAGAATCTAGTTGACGTCAGATCGAGCTAGAGTTGAGAAAGAAGAGATCACCATCGATGACCTACAAAATAAAGTTCCATCTGGTGTCGATGGTGATGGCTCCGGTAGGACCCTCTGATGATCAAGTTAGCTCTTCTGGCCAACAAAAATGGAGTGCTCAGAAAAGAACTCCGTAGAATTTTGAAAAAAAAAGAGAGCTTAGAGAAAACATATTTGGAGGGTTTCTTTTATAGATGGGGCCTATAATAAATTGATAGTGACAGTCATAACCATCTGATAGTGGGCTGCTTGAGGCCACGTAGAGTTTGTTATGAAGAGTAGTGTCCATTGTCGTGATGTGCCCATTCGTTGAGATTTAATAGTCAAAGTTCGGAGGAAGTAGGCATTGGTTGGTGAAGAGATTTGATATATATCAATTCCAGAGAAGTTCGGACTCCTAAAGAAAATACGGCTAGAGAAGATCATCCATTGGTTGGTGAAGAGCTTTGACATATATCAATTCTAGAGGAGTTTGGACTCCTAAAAGAAATACTGTTAGAGAGGATCATTCGAAAGGAATGCTAATTGAAATCTAGAAGTAATCCACTGAAGGAATTTAGATGGAGTTCAACTGATAGAGAAGTCCAGAAGGAGCCCGACTAATGGAGAAGTTTGGCTGAAGAAGAAGTTCGAAAGGAGTCTGACTGATGGAGGAGTTCAGAATGAATTCGGCTGCTGGAGGCATCCGAAAGGAGTTTGGCTACTGGAGGGATCCGAAAGGAGTTCTACTACTAGAGGAGTCTGGAAGTAGTTCAATTGCTGGAGGAGTCTGGAAGAAATTTGACTACTAGAGGAGTCCGATTGGAGTTCGGCTACTAGAGGAGTCCGAAAGGAGCTCAACTGCTAGAGGAGTTTGGGAGGGGTTGGATCGCTGGAGGGAGAATTTTTGGTTGAAGCTCTTTCATGATTACTAATTACATTAGGCTAAGCATCAGACTGGACTTCGATGGGAGTGGGGTTTATCCCCAACAAGAATGATGAGGATTCGATCACTTACATAGATGCAATATAGAGATTTAATTTTGAGAAATGGCTTGAGGCCATGAAATCCGAGATGGAATCTATGAAGGTCAATGATGTGTGGACATTAGTTGACCTATCTGATGGAGTTAAACCTATTGGATGTAAGTGGATCTTCAAGAGGAAGAGAGGCATGGATAGAAAGATGGAGACCTATAAAGCCTATCTAGTTGCCCAGGGATATTATCAATGTTATGGTATTGACTATGAAGGAACATTCTCTCCTATGGCAATGCTCAAACCCAATCGGATTATGCTTGCGATAGCTATCCAATGAGATCTAGTAGATGATGCAAAGAAAACTTTCCTGAATGGAAAGCTGATCGAAGAGGTGTATATGATACAACTTGAAGGATTCACATCCATAAATGAGTTTAAGATGTGCAAGCTTTAGAGATCCATTTATGGATTGAAGAAGGCATCTCGAAGATGCAACATGCATTTTAATAAGGTGATCAAAATATATGGCTTCATTAAAAATAGAGAAGAGCCCTGTATATACAAGTGGGCAAATGGTCTGGCTATTGTATTCCTTATTCTGTACATGGATGATATGTTGGGAATTATATCCCAAAGCTAATCATCAGCCTATTGATAGTTGAACTATTTTATAATTATAATTGATTTATTAATTAATAAAAATATTTTGGCATTTTTTTCATCATAAGTTTGCATCTTCTAATGAACTCCATTATTGTGATGAAGTCCTTAGGACTATTTAGTTTTGATAAAAAGAGGATTTATCGATTAGTCCTCAAATTTGTTCACGACCAAATGATAGGCTGTTAATTAGGATAACAGCATCTATCGAGCATAGGTCGCTATATGCCATATAGGTTGGTTGTCCTCTTAACCAAGGAGTGTGGAGACATTGGTATGGCATACAGGTGAGATGTATAGGTACATCATCATTGAACATGACCAATTCTAGAGTATTTCGCTGTCGAGAATGTCTCTGATGGGACATTGGTATAAGTATCCCTTAGACCTGAGATCACCTCAGTGACTTGCAAGTAACTCACTATATTTCAATATAGCAAAACCTTAGCCAGGGCAATCCATCAGATGGATTTGATATTTTGAAATATAATGTGGACAATCTGATCAGAGTGGACATTTGAACTTTGAGGTGTCCTATGAGCATTGTGGTCAAGGGGATGAATTATATGAAAACTATATCCGCATGGGTTCTAAGGATGGTGTTCTACACCTTTGATCTATCCGGTCATCAGGTATCATTGCTAGATGGTCACTTCGATTGGTACAAGAATTTGTTCCTATGCTACCGGCTTAGTTTTGGACCTATGAGGTGAAGGAAAAAATCCTATTTCCCAAGTCAAGTTCATTCAAATCTGATTTGATCAATAGAGATATTTTAAAATTTTTTCTCTTAGATTCAAATCAGATCTAAAACTCTTCATATCTGATTTTATCAATCTAATAAAATAAAAATAAAAATAAATTAAATTAAATCTAATTTAATTCTACCTTGTTATGGATAATCCTATTATCATATGATGATCCTAATGTTTGTTTGAGGTTCTAGATGTAGCCATGCAAGCGCCTAGCCTCTACCAGTATCCACTCAAGCAGAATCTGAAGATCTTCTCCTTCTCAATCTATACTCCAAAGATCAAATCTGAATCTGATCTTGAAGGTCTTCAAAATATCTTTTGAAAATCGGGTGTTGTCTCTTGCAGCAGTGCTGCCTTCTTCTTTCTTATCGCCTTTCTCTTGCTTGGATTACACCAAACTCGAGCCCAAAGCTTCTTGGGCATGGAGAGGAGAGAGAAAATCTGAAGGTCACATGGAGAGGAAGGGAGAAAAGCCTTGTGGAATGGGCAAAGGATAGAGGATCTAAATCCTAGGCACAGATAGAGTTTATATAGATCCTGCTGCGCCATGCAGTGCCGCATCATCCCAGCCAATCATGGCTCTTTGTGCAATTAGATCTAAATTTGATTGGTGAGATGACATCATCTAATCCAATTAGATTAGAGTCCCTCACAAACCTCCTTAGGTGGAGCCAAGACTAGTCAAAGAAGACTCTTTGGCGCCACCTTAGTATGAAGCAATAAGCAACTGGAGTCCCAACTGTATGGGACTCCAATCCTTATCCACTTTGGATGCATGCCTCGCTAGGTAGGTTCCCCCTTGTCTTTCTACTATTTAGCAGGGGGACAAGGGTCAAAGCTCTCTCCTATGGGTGCATGACACATGGGCAGATGTCTAAGTGTCAAAGGTCAACATTTGACCAAGGTGTAAAGACAAGATTTAGTAGGTGATAGAAAATGGCATGTATTATCTCAAATTTATCTCATAAATTAAGACAATCTTTTTCTGACTAGAACAAGCTCAAGTCAAACCAAGCAAAGATTTTTTAGTAAGTCCAAACATATTTGGCTTAGTCGAGATAACTTTTAATGATTATTGAAGGAGAATATCAGGCTCAATCATGTGCTAATACGATTTTCTTGAATCTAATTGAATCTTATTCAAATCAATTGAATCGGGTTGGTCCAACTGATGATATCCATATCCAAACCCTTGTCTGTGTGATCTAGTTAGGTTCAGTTTCGTATGATAATGGGATATGTCAAGATATCTATCATCGACATCATCGAAACACCTTTTGATGGATCCGAACTTTTTTAATTCAAACAACAAGTATGATCGATCACCCAAACCATTCTAATTGCTCCTAAAATCCACTAGTGATACCTAGCAGCATATGGTGGTAACCCATCAAAACTAAAAATGAACCTCTCGATGTAGTTACCTATGTGATTAAGTTTCTTCATCTTGAGCTTGGATCGGATTAGGGTTATGGTGATCTTATCAAACCCTAATTTCCATCATATGAATTAATCATTTGATTTAAGTTCAATGTGAAAATCTTAATAGAAACTCTTTCTATTATTTTACTCTGCCATGGCCATGGGCTTATGGACTTGATTCTCATGATCATCATAGAGCTGCCTCTCATCTACCGAGGTAGAAAGATTCTCTATTGGTGCAATCAAATTCCTACAATGAACATACTATAGCCAACATACACCTCAGGATTTTGAATGGCTAGGAGATTGAGTTATGGTATAGTCAAACTATAGCACCTTGAAGGTGAACTGCCAATGCACCTCAAGTCAATAAACCAGACACACCACTGCAGCTTCGAGTCAGTCATTGACAAGAAGGTAGACTTCCTGATGACTGCTCGAGGTGGTCACACTCAGTGCCCTCATTCTCTAATGAGTACCTATACTCTCGCTCTGGTGTCTCTACACCGTACGCTCAAGACTCATCTATCCTAAAGAAGTAGTCATACACCAATCTTCCGGATCAATCACCATCCTCATGATGATCCTACGGTCGAGAGCATTTTATGAGTTAATAATAAAAATTCATGTCTTAAATTTTCAACTCTTGAAAATACGAACTATCATTACCATTAACTCAAGGGATGTATCACAGACACCTTCAAATACACACTATGATAAAAAATAATTCATTTTATTATTTATAGTCAAAATTATTATTTTGCTCTTAGATGTGTATTACAAGTGTTAGCCAATTCTGGCTTCTAAGGCACTCATATCTAACAAACTCCCACTTGACCTAAAGTCAATTGGCTACAAATCTAAGTTCCATCTTCTCAAGATGGGTTTCGATCTTCTACTGGCCCAACGACTTTATGTGTGGGTCTACTGCATTATCTATGGAGTTGACTCTCTTGACCTCAACATAATCCTTCTCGAGGTAATTGTGGATGAGGTGGTATCGTTGCTCGATGTGCTTGAATTTCTGATGAGACCATGGCTCCTTAGAAAGGGTTATGGCACCATTATTGTTGTAGTATAGAGGAATGGCATCTGATGGCATCACTTTAATTTCTATGGTTAATTTCTTATACCAGAATGCCTCCTTCGTAGCTCTTGATGTAGCAATGTATTCTGCTTTCATGGTGGAATTTGCTATCACTGTCTACTTGAAACTTTTTCAACTGACAGCACCACCATTACACACAAACAGACTTTCAGATGTCAACATTCGATCATTTATATTGGACATAAAATCTGAGTCTGTATACCCCTGGACTTGGAGTTCTCCATTACCAAAAACCAACAACATATCCTTAGTTCTTCTCAAGTACTTAAGGATAGATTTCATAGTAGTCTAGTGTTTTTCACCCGAATTCGACTGATATCTGCTCGTGACACTCACAGCATGGGCTATATCAGGTCATGTACATAACATAGCATACATGAGGCTCCCTATTATTGAAGCATAAGGAATCTTGCTCATGCGTTCTATCTCCTCAGGTGTACTAGGGCACATCTTCATAGAGAGATGAATGCCATGTCTGAAGGATACCAAATCCCTCTTGGAGTTTTCCATGCTAGACCTCTTTAGCACTTCCTCTATGTACATCTTCTATGAAAGACCTAGAATCCTATTCGGTTTATCTCTATAGACTTTAATTCCTAGAATGAAGAATGCTTCTCCTAGATCTTTCATGGAGAATTTTTTAGATAACCACATTTTAACTATGGTCAACATGAAAATATCAATTCCAATAAGGAGGATATCATCCACGTACAGTACGAGGAAGACAATAGCGCTCCCACTAACCTTTTTGAAGACATATGGTTCTTCCTCATTTTTGGTGAAACCAAACAATTTGATCACATCATTAAAATAAGCATTCCAGCTTTGAGATGCTTACTTAAGTCTATATATGGACCTTTGCAACTTGCATACTTTGTGATCAGCATCACTGGACATGAAACCTAGCGGCTGTTTCATATAGATATCTTCCTCAAGATATCCATTTAAGAGTATCGTTTTCATGTCCATTTGCAATATTTCATAATCGAAATAAGCTGCAACTGCAAGCAATGTGCGGACGGACTTTAGCATAGCTACTGATAAAAAGGTATCCTGATAGTCAATGCCTTCTCACTGACTATACATTTTTGCCACTAATCTAGCTTTGAATGTCTCCATATTTCCATCTGCACCAATCTTTTTCTTGTAGATCCACTTACACCCAATAGGTACTATACCTTCTAGTGGATCTTTCAAGGTCCATGAAGGGAAATCCTGATTTTCCGGTCCAGGTTCGTCCAGATCTGATTAGATCAAGAGATATATTTCAAAAATTTTCTCTTGATCTCAATCAGATCTTGATATATTTCAGATCTGATTCTTATTATTTTAATAAATAAAATAAAACAAGATAAATTAAATCAAATTTAATTTACCTGATTTGGGTAATCCTATTACCCTGTAGATGATCCTGATTGCAGCGGAAGATTCTGGATCTAGCCACGCAAGCGCCTGGCCTCTACCGGTATCCTTGGATTGGATCTAGAGATCCTCTTCTTCTCTATCACACCTCCAAAAATCAAATCTGGATTTGATCTGGAGGATCTTCAAAACTCTTTTGAAGATTTGCAGTCATCCTTTTGCAGCAACGCAGCCTTCTTGCTTTTGATCGCCTTTCCTTGATCTGAATCACACCAACCTAAGTCCAAAACACCTTTTGGACATGGAGAGCAAGGGGAGAAGAAGCTATGGCATGGAGAAGGAGGGGAGAGGCAGCCTTAGGCCGTGGGGTTTCTCAATTGAATTGCATTCACTTAGAATTAGGGTTGGGCGCAGGGTCTTATTTATAGACCTCTTGTGATCCAATTCCTCTTCCTCTCAACCAATCACAACCCTTTGTGAAATCAGATCTAAATCTGATTGGTTGAAATAGAGACCCCTGGATTCCTCCTCAGAGGGCACCTAAGACCAGTCAAACTGGATTCTTAGAAGAACTCTAATTGGAATCCAAAAGGGAGGTGGAGTCCTTGTCCAACAAGGACTCCTAGGCGCCTCCTACTTGGGCTCACGCCACCCTTGGCGTGCGCCCTTCTCCTTGCCAGGTTCTGACAGGGGGACAGGCCCCCACCAGCTCTCCAATAGGTGCATGACATGTGGTCAAAAGTCAAAGTGTCAATGGTCAACATGTTTGACCAGTCAAAGGTAGACTTTTGACCAAAGTCAAAGAACAAAGAAATGGCAGGTGACCAAAAATGGCAGGTAATGTCTTACAAAATAAGACAACCTTTTCTGACTTGGACAACCTCCAGTCAGACCATATGAAGGCCTCTGATTGAGCACAAACTCCTTTGGCTCAGTCAGGACAACTTATTTATGATAGTAAAAGAAGAACGTTAGGTTCAATCGAGTGCTAGCACGATTTTCCTTGAACCTAATTGAATCTCATTCAGATCAATTGAACTAGATCAGTTCAATTGATGATCACCAGATTCAAACCCTTGTTTGTGTGACCCAGTTAGGTTCAGTTCTGTATGGTAATGGGATATGTCATGATCTCTATCATCGACATCATCGAAACTCCTTTCGATGGATCAGAACTCTTCTGATTCGAACAGCTAGAATGATCGATCATCTAAATCATTCTAATTGCTCCCAAAATCCACCAGTGACACCTAGCAGTATATGGTGGCAACCCATCAGAGCTGAATGCGAACCTCTTGGTGCAGCTACCTGTGTGATTAAGTTCTTCTATCTTGAGCCCCGATCAGATTAGGGTTAAGGTGAACTCGTCAAACCCTAGTCTCTGTCATATGATGTAATCATTCGATTCGAGTCCAATGTGAAAATCTAAATAGAAACTCTTTCTATTATTTCACTCTGCCATGGCCATGGGCTTCTGGACTTGATTCTCATGATTATCATAGGGCTGCTCCTCTACCACCGAGGTAGATAGATTCCATCTTGATGCAATCCAGTTCCTACAATGAACATGCTATAGCCAACATACACCTCAGGGTTCCATATGGCTAGGAGACCGAGTAATGGTGTAGTCAAACTATAACACCCTCAAGGTGAACTGCCGATGCACCTCAGGTCAAAGAACCAGACACACTACTGCAGCATCGAGTCAGTCATTGACGAGAAGGTAGACTTCCCTAATGACTACTCGAGGTGGTCACGCTCAGTGCCCTCGTTCTCTAACGAGTACCTGTACTCTCGCTCCGGTGTCTCCACACCATAGACTCAAGACTCATCTACTAAAGAGAAGCGATTGTACACCAACCTTCCGGATCAATCACCATCCTCGTGATGATCCTATGGTCGGGAGCATGTTTATGAGTTAATAATGATTATTCATGTCTTAAATTTTCAACTCTTGAAAATATGAATTATCATTACCATTAACTCAAAGGATGTATCACAGACACTAAATACACATATGTGATAGAAAATAACCCATTTTATTAATTATAGTCAAAATTACAATTTTGCCCCTAGAAGTGTATTACAAGTGTCAGCCAATTCTGGCTTCTAGGGCACATATATCTAACAATCTCCCACTTCCTAAAGCCAATTGGCTACAAGTCTAAGTCCCATCTTCTCAAGGTGGGCTTCGATCTTCTGCTGGCCCAACGGCTTTGTAAGTGGGTCTGCCACATTATCTGCGGAGTTGACTCTCTTGACCTCAACGTAACCTTTCTCAAGGTAATCGCGGATGAGATGATATCTGCGTTTGCTTGGAACTCTTCCAGCACAAACAGTCTGCCAGATGTCGACTTTCGATCATCTATATCGACATGAAAGTCCGAGTCTGTGTATCCCTGGACTTGGAGTTCTCCATTACCAAAGACCAACATCATATCCTTAGTTCTTCTCAAGTACTTAAGGATACATTTCACAGAAGTCCAGTGTTCTTCACCTGGATTTGACTGATATCTGCTTGTGACACTCACAGCATGGGCTATATCAGGTCGTGTACATAGCATGGCATACATGAGGCTCCCTATTGCAGAAGCATAAGGGATCTTGCTCATGCGTTCTATTTCCTCAGGTGTGCTGGGGCACATCTTCTTGGAAAGATGAATACCATGTCTGAAGGGTATTAATCCCCTCTTAGAGTTTTCCATACTAAATCTCTTTAGTACTTCCTCTATGTACATCTTCTGTGAAAGTCCTAGCATCCTATTCGGTCTATCCCTATAGACCTTAATTCCTAGAATAAAGGATGCTTCACCTAGGTCTTTCATGGAGAATTCCTTGGACAACCACATCTTGACTGATGTCAACATGGGAATATCATTCCCAATAAGGAGGATGTCATCCACGTACAATACGAGGAAGACAACAGCGCTCCACTGACCCTTTTGAAAACACATGGTTCCTCTTCATTTTTGATGAAACCAAACTTTTTGATCACATCATTGAAATGAGTGTTCCAGCTCCGAGATGCTTGCTTAAGTCCATATATGGACCTTTGCAGCTTGCAAACCTTGTGATCAGTATCACTGGATGTGAAACCTAGCGGCTGTTCCATATAGATATCTTCCTCAAGATATCCATTTAGGAATGCCGTTTTCACGTCCATTTGCCATATTTCATAATCGAAATAGGCTGCAACGGCAAGCAATGTGCGGATGGATTTTAGCATAGCTACTGGGAAAAGGTATCCTGATAGTCAATGCCTTCGCGTTGACTATAACCTTTTGCCACCAGTCTAGCCTTGAATGTCTCCACATTCCCATCTGCACCAATCTTTCTCTTGAAGATCCATTTACACCCAATAGGTACTATACCTTCTGGTGGATCTACCAAGGTCCAGACTTGGTTTGAGTGCATCGAGTCAATTTCTGACTGCATTGCCTCTAGCCATTTCTCGGAGTCGATATCTGATATCGCCTCGTTGTAGGTTTTGGGATCATCACCATGAGCACCATTACCTACGAGGAACACATTTCTCTACGTCCTCTGAAATAATACCTAAGTATCTTTCAGGGGGACGGGAAACTCTTTCCGATCTACGAGGTGGAGGAGGTAGTGTTCTTATTGGCTCAACCTGATTTGGTTCCACTTGGTCCTTAGCTAGCTCGTTCTTTGTGAGACTTTCTCATCAAGCTTAATCTGCTTTCCAATGCCGCTATCTTGAATAAACTATTTTTCAAGAAAGATGGCATGTCGACTCACAATCACATTGTGGTCTTCTGGAATGTAGAAATAGTATCCTAATGACTCTTTAGGATATCCTATGAATCGAGCTCTGAAGGACCTAAACTCTAACTTGTCCGCTTGTTGTCTTTTGACATGAGCCGGACAACCCCAAATTCTGAGATGACTCAGACTTGGTTTCTTACCGTGCCATATCTCATACGGTGTGGTAGGAACGGTTTTAGAGGGAACCCTATTCAGTAGATAGATTGAAGTTAACAATGAGTGTCCCCAAAGAAAATCAGGGAGGTCTGTGAAGCTCATCATGGATCGAACCATATCCAATAGAGTCCGATTTCTCCGTTCTGAAACCCCGTTGAGTTGAGGTGTTCCTGGTGGAGTCCATTGAGAGACTATGCCATTATCCTTGAGATAGTCTAGGAATTTCCGGCTAAGGTATTCACCTCCTCGATCTGATCGAAGAACCTTAATGGGTTTTTCAGTTTGTTTTTCTACTTCATGTCTGAATTCTTTGAACTTTTCAAAAGCTTCAGACTTGTGTCTCATAAGATACACATACCCATACCTAGACAGATCATCGGTAAAGGTAATGAAGTAGACAAAATTGCCTCTAGCCGGCACATCAAATGGGCCGCACACATCAGTATGTACTAGGGCAAGGAGATCTGTGGCCCTCTCCCCATGTCCAACAAAAGGGAGTTTAGTCATTTTGCCTTGAAGACAAGATTCACAAGTTGGATATGACTCAGAAGTCAATGGACTCAATAGCCCATTTTTCTCCAATTTGTTGATCCTATCTTCTGCTATATGACCTAATCTCAAGGTGCCATAGATATCTGTCATTTGGACTATCCCTAGGTCGTTTGGCATTCACGTTTTGCTCGATAGTTAGAACAGGTACATCAATATGTAGCTGATAAAGACCATTAATAAGGAAACCATTTGCAATTTTATTTCTTTCATAAAGAATGTTACAATGGTCCTTAAAGAAGGTGATCACATAACCTTCTTGTGCTAAGCATGAAACAGAAATCAAATTCCTGCTAGCTGCAGGCACAAAATAACAGTCTTTCAAAACTAAGTCTAAACCAGATGGTAATCGAAGAGGGTATGTTCCCACGGCTACTGCAGCAACTCTTGCTCCATTACCATGCGTAGGATCATGTCTCCATCCCTCAGCCTCCTGCTATCCTCAAGACCCTGCATAGAAGTGCACAGATGAGCACTAGAACCAGAGTCAAGCACCCAACTGGATGCAGAAGAAACCGTAAGGTTAGACTCAATAACGAGCATACCTCCAGAAGGACCTTCCTTCTTGTTCTTCAGGGTGGCCAGGTAAGTAGGGCAGTTCCGCTTCCAATGGCCGTCGCTGTTGCAATGGAAACACTTTCCTTTGCCATCGGCCTTTTTCTTCGGATTCTGCCTTCTTTCTTCTTTGATCCTTCCCTTTTGCTTTTTCACAGACTTCTTTTTCTTTCCATAAGACTTTCTTTTGGAAGAAGTCCATTCCATAGCAAGAACTGAGCCTTTAGAACCTTTCATAGAAAGCTCAGCGGTAACCAGCATATTCATTAATTCGGCCAAGGAATTTTGAAGTTTATGCATGTGGTAATTCATGATGAATTGCCCATATGCATCAGTCAAGGATTGCAGAATAATATCGTTCTGCAGGTCCAAGTCCAACTTCACACCGAGCTTCTCAAGCTCTTCCATGTCCTTGATCATTGTCAGACAGTGATCTTGGACTGACTGCCCATCACGCATCTTAGCCTTAAAAAGTCATTTTGTGACTTGATATTTGGCTGCGCGACTCTGTTCACCAAACATCTCCTGCAGGTGAGCCAACATTTGGCGAGCAGTCCCGATATCCTCATGTTGGCGCTGGAGCTCATCAGACATCGAGCCCAACATGTAATATCTGGCCTTATTATCTTCGTCAATCCATTTTTTCAGAGACGCTCTCTGTTCAATAGATGGACGGGCTGGTAAGGTGGGAGGGTCCTGGTCCAAAACATGGGTTAACTTCTCAGAACCCAAAACAATTTTGTAGTTCCTGAGCCAATCTTCCTAGGTAGTCAGGCCAATGGGTTGGACGCAGACATTTTCCTGTAGAGAGTCAAAGATTCTAGTTAGATACTGTAATTTTGACTTGACCAATTTATTTAGGGATTTTATTTTTAAACAAATTAGCTCCCACTATTTTCTCGGATCCCTACACTCCCTCTGTAGAGATGCAAAAATCTCCACGGTTAATGATTTCTAGTGGGTGGTGCGGTCTCACCAACTGACTCATCACCTCACCTAACAGTTATTGGTGATGGGTTAGCCAATGAGTGAACAACTCTTGTTCAATGATTCTCTAATCATGGTGCACCCAAACTTGGTCTCTAATTCATGAATCTCACCGTATCCGAAATATTGATCCACTCCTTAGTTAAGTCAGACCCACCATTTGCATAGACTGGGTTCCTAATTGAGTCTCTCACCGTATCCAGAATATTGAGCCCAACTCATCCTCCAGCCCATAGCATCCAATGCCTAATAGACATGGTTGCATCTTCCCGGTGCAACTGAGCCACTGTATCCAGCCGAGAACAATCAACCCCGGGAAGGGCCCGCACATCTACAATGGTGGAAGACCTCAGACTTAATCTTTTCTTAGGGAGAATTGATTCAGGTCTCATTAAACTAGACTTGGCTTAGTCATAACAATTATGACTAACCTAGTGGCATGGGTTAGCTCGGATTATTGACCACCTCAGATCAGAACTGTGTCAACAGATATGGCCAGGTAAGTGAGACCGGTGGAAGGAATATGCCATTAACTCGTACAAGAACGCATTCAGGTCGAGTAGCTTCCAATTAAAAACCAGTCGGTCGTATGTGCCAAACTTACCTTAGACACCAAATTGTTGAGTCAGAACCAATTGGGTTAGCCTACAATCCAGACTCTAACCTCTGAGCCTAATTAGGTCTTGCTTGATCGTGACTCGATCTTGACCCAGACTTAATCCTATTAGGCTGGTCAATTTAAGCATTGTTGATCCCATCTAACCAACTCTTGATTCGGTTTGATCAACCGCTTAGACCTAATTGAGCTACCCAAGCCCGAACCCAGTATTATGAATATGTCTTAGATCTAAAATTCTCAATTTTAGACCTAATTATATATTTCATAATCTTAATTTTTAATTAAGTAGGGTTCATAAATAAAATATGCACAATAAATCCTAGGGTTTCAGGATCTAGGGTTTTGCAGAAAGTAAGTTTTGGATTTCTGATTAAGGACGAACACGCAGCACCCCTACACATCATAAGAACACCCCATCGAATGGGAAGAGAGGGCCTTTAAACCCTTCTTCGTTCTTATGACCGGACGGCCAAGAGGAACGCCTTAATCAGGAACATTCAATACTACAAAACAGTTTATCAGATCTATATCATATATCTCATATACAAATTAGATCTAATCATGGCATATTTTGCATACATCTCATGTATCAAATCATGCATATTTTCAGATCTAAATTATCTCATAATAATCTAAAAAATTAGATTTAAATTGATCTAATCAAAATAAATTCTAATCTAGACAATTATGTAGAACTATTCTACAACTAGTCTAGACATGCATCAATCATATCTCATATGATATTTCAAAAATTAAATAATTTTTATTTGCTATTTTTTAGATGTTATTATAACATTATAATATCAAAAAATAGTAAATAAAAAGATCTAAAATATGATTTAATCAAATTAAATTCAAAAACATGCAAGACTATTCTATAGAACTATTCTATTTTAGAACTAGTCATGCATATCTTCTAATCTTAGATCCAAATCATTTAATTTTAATTTTTTCTGATTTTCAGATCTGATCACATCTCATGTGACATCTAAAATCAATTATTTTTTAATTAAAATAAATTTAAAATTCAGATCTAAATAATTTTAGAACCATGGCTCTGATACCAGTTGAAGGGAAATCCTGATTTTCGGATCCAGGTTCGTTCAGATCTGATCAGATCAAGAGATATATTTCAAAATTTTTCTCTTGATCCAATCAGATCTTGATATTTTAGATCTGATTCTTATTATTTTAAAAATAAAATTAAAAGATAAATTAAATCAAATTTAATTTACCTGATCTGGGTAATCCTATTACCCTGTTGATGATCCTGTTTGCAGCGGAAGGTTCTGGATCTTAGCCACGCAAGCGCCTGGCCTCTA
>QRFJ01005841.1:0-72784 GCA_006176705.1 Cocos nucifera
AGAGGAGAGATTCTAAAAGATGTTCTCACTACGAGCCCAGAACTCTGATTAGAAGTCCGTATATAGAAATCACAAATAGGTCTAGTACTTCGTGTGATTCTTTTTGCGATTGGTTCAATCCGGTGCATATTCCCACCGATTAATTCCTTCTTCAAGATTGAATAAGATCCAAAAAATCAGAAGGAGAAGAATAGATCTTTCGATTTAAAATAAACACTCGGAAATCTCTAGAAGAGGGGAGAAAGAAAGAGCAAAAGAACTCATAAAGAGATCTTATTCTTCCTTCTCATTTCTACTTCTCTAGACAACTACGATGTGGTGTCTATGAAATCCCACTTGTTGGCCCAGGGTCTCTCTCATCTAATTTTCACAGTTTCCCAAGAGATGATCTAATGTTAGAATTCTGCTCTATAAATTTCATCCAAAATTCCTTTTTAAAAAGAGTTAGGACAGACTCCTTATCTAGAGTCAAATACCTAGTAACGATGTCCAAAATGAGAAGACTATGGGGCAACCCAACTCTTGGGTGCCCCTTCCTTTTATCTTTGGCATGGACCATCTAATTTGTCACACAAAACTAGTTTAATGCCCATGAGAAATAGACTAAGAAGAAAATAGGGTATGGTGGCGACGAGGAAGGAGAATTTTGTTTGTAAAAACTCATCAAATAGAGTTTGATTTCAAAACAACTCTCTAATTTGACCTTGAGTTCATAACCACTGCCTGTAAAGAAAGAAGGTTGTTACTTAAGGTTGGATACCGCAAGGGGGGTGAATTGCGTATTTAAATTTTTTATTGACTAATGTGAGATTGAATGATTAAACTAAGTGAGGTGTGCAAATAGGTAATGGAAACAATGCTTTATGAATAATACAGTGAATGAAGTATAAAGGCAAATGAATACACAATCGACAAACATACAAATTTGTATAGTGGTTCCGGTGCCAAACTCAGGTATCTTATGTTACTCCCCAAGTAATAATCGCCTTGGAATTCATACTTATAATTCTCAACAGAATTATAGTCCGTTTATTATTTCGGGCTCACATCAAATCCAGTTGGTTTTCCTTAGCCCACCAACCAAAACCATACATGATTTTTTTCTGGAGCTCGCATCACCTAGGTTGGTTTTTTAAAGGATCACCAACCGAAAATGTATATGATTGTTTTCTTTTCGGGCTCACAATGCAACCCAGTTTGATTTTTCTCCTGATAACCAATCAAAATCTCATAAGTGATTATTTTCTTCAGACCTAAAAAATCAACCCCACGATTGGTTTTTACCCTTGGCTCACCAATCAAACAAATACAATGTCCACTTGAGGCTTGGGACCAATCCAAGTTTCATCACCCCAAGAAACTTGAACAAAATATAAAATATAATTTAAAACAAACCTCTTTTGAAGCAGCATAAAGAGAAGACACTCTAAGTTTGCTTTGCTTTGTAAGGTTAATTTCTTCTCCTTGAATGAATAAGAGATTGTGAGGCTCCTTGATTCTCTTCCACTTCTTGCTCTCACTTGCTTGAGGATGTTTTGTAGTGGAAGGAACAAAGGAGTACTCTAAAAAATAACTCCTCCTTATTCTTTTTTTAGCTCATTCTTAGCTTTCTCAAAAATACTCAATATAGACTCCCAAAGCTTATTTTTAATACTTCTAACGTATTTTCTTATATATTACAGAGTTTTCCACAATTAAAGTCACTAACGTAGGCTTTTGGAAGTGATCTAACCATTGGAGAAAGAGAAAATAGCCGTTGGAAGATGTTTGGATTGAAAAAGTTGTAAATTGAAACTAGCCATCATAAGGCAACTAGGTCGGCTTATTTTTAACCTGGGTTAGCTCATGTTTTCGTGTGTCACAAAATTCAGCTTTCTATCCCTTTCTTTCTTCTACTTTCATTGGAGACTAGGATGGCTCAGTTTCAGACCTGAATCGGCTTAGTTTGTGTGTCAAGAATGCCAAAGACTATTTCTGACCCTTTCTTCTCCAAATTACTTTGTAAGGTCCTAGACTTTGCTTTATGTCTTGATTTAATTCTTTATTTTGACCTCTTGAAAGCTGTATCCATTCTAGTATTTTTTTCTAAAATCTTGAGTGATGAATCTTCATTAGGATGAAATTGGAACACTTGATATTTGTAGCACTTGAAATTTACAACTAACACATCCTCACAACATAGTTAGACTTTATAACTTATTACTCAAAACTCTTTATCATCATCAAAATCATCTTTAGGTCAACAACTCCCCATTTTTGATGATGACAAAATCTTTAAGTATATGCAAAATAATATGTAGTGAGTTTCTAAAAAAGATTATATATTTATATAAAGTATGAAACACTCTAAACACATAAACTTCATTCTAGTTAAGCTCAAGCATATAACCAACAATAACTCTCCTTCTTTTTAAAATATCAATCCAAAAAGAATAACTCGAAAGAAGGTAATCAATAAAATTTTTCTTTAACAATCCAAAATATTGAGCTCCCCTTAGATATTATAGTCAATTGTGAGTTTAAAAGTTGGCTCTCCTTACTATATGCCAAATTCTCTAGTTTTATTCCTTGTTTACTCTTGACACAATAGAATCATTCTTATCCTTATTTGTTTCTTATAACCAAATTCATATTACATTATGAAAAATATTATAAAATTTTGAGTAATTTAATATATTAAATTCACTTTCTCCATTTACCAAATTTTCTTCCCCCTTTTGGCATTATAAGTATTTACTATAAGCCAGGGTACCAATTGAGTTTGAAAATATTTCTTTAGAAGTTCAGCTTATTAAACAAATATATCAATATTTCAAATTATTCTTAAACTTTAATAATGAAAATTCATAAATCAATTTTATTCAATAATTCTTCAATCATAATTAATTATAGTATCCAATTATAATAGTCAATCATAATAAGATAAAATCATTGAATTAATTGACATGCAAAAATACAATATGAGTTTTATATTCAAATTTAGATCAAGAAACATATTCAACATAAGCACCAATAAATCATCAAAATAAATCATACTAAAAGTATTTCAAGCAAGTAAACACAATATAAAACCATATAGATAGAATCAATCAAATAAGCATTGATGGTATGAGAAAAGTTTAGATTATACCGAGCATCATCACCCATCTAATTTCATTTTCAAGGCATTCATCCAAAATATTTTTTCTCTTTTCATTCCATTGGATCCTTGGTATACATGCAAAAATTACTTGCTAATTTTTGATACCCAAGTCATCTTGGATCCATGGAGGTTAGAGCACTTGGTTTCTTTTGGAACCCAAATTTGTTTAATTAAAGTTTGGCCAATTCTTTTAGTATTACATTCTAAAATTTTGTGATCAACTTTATTACATTTGAAACATGTAATTGAATGATTTTCAAATGAGGTTTTGCTAAACATGTTGTTCACAAATTTTTATTTTCTTAAAGGATTGTATCCAATTCCAACTTTATCAAAAATAGCCTTTTAATTGATTAAAATAGATTGAAGCTTCTGAGATCCAATTGTAAATTTGTTAAGCAAAGGCTTCAATATTTCAATCTCTTTTCTTAAATTTATATTTTCTTCCAAAAGAGATTTCTTTTCTTTCTATAAATCTTCTGTTTCTTCAATGTAAAGTTTTGATTTTTCAAATTCTTCTTTCAACTTAATGTTTTCTTCAACTAAAGATTTTTTAGATTTAAGAAGTGCTTCTTTTTTTTTAGCCAAAGCATTCATTTCTTTCAAAAGATCCTTTTTTTTCACTCAAAAGGCTATTCTTTTCATTAGCTTGAAGAAGATTTGATCTTTTCAGCTCTTTATTTTTAATCCTTAAATTTTTGAATTCATCCATTAATTCATTAAAGGCTTCAAATAATTTATTAAAAAAATTTAGAGGAGTGTTCATGATATACCTCATCATTTTAAGCCATGAGACAACAACTTTCTATACCTTGCTCCTCTTTCTCATTCTCTTCTTTGCCTTGCTCCCTCTTAATCATTATTTTTTTTCTTTTGTTTTTTCCTTTTCTTCTTCTTTTCATCTTCATGCACCATAAGACATAGGTTAGGGTGAGCTTCCTTAACTTATTGGGTGCTTGATTCTTCTTCTTGATTTGCTCTCCCATAAATCGTTTCCAATTTTTTCCATATTTGGTTCACTAAAATAAATGAAGAAATTTTATTAAACTCATTAATATCTAAGGAGCAATAAAGTATATTTGTTGCCTTAGCATTCATTTGAATCACTTCTTTATTATGAATCAATGCATCGGGTGTGTGTAGGTCATTAATTATAATTTTTCATAAATTATAGTCATGTGCTTGAATGAAGAATTTTATTCTAATTTTTCACTATATGTAATTTGATTCATTTAATAGTGGTGGTCTATCTATGGAATAACCTTCATTAAACAAAGACTCCATTTTGGTTGCCATTGATCTTTTGCCTTTTGATTGCTAGGTCAACAAATAAATATTAGAGCACCAGCTCTAATACCACTTGTTGCCCAAGGATGGCTACCCAAGAGGGAGGGTGAATTGGATATTTCAAATTTTTTTTAACTAATATGCAGATTTGAATGATTTAAACTAAGTGATGTGCACACAATAGGTAATGAAATAAGCTTTGTAATGTATAGTGAATAAGAAGAATAAAATAAAGAATATACAATCACAAACACATAAATTTTATAGTGGTTTGGTGCCAAACTCAGCACCTACGTCCGCTCCTTAAGTATACCCTGAAGGAAAATCCTGATTTCCTGGACTAGGTTCATTCAGATCTGATCAGATCAAGAGATATATTTCAAAAATTTTTCTCTTTGATCTAGATTAGATCTAAGATGTTTTAGATCTAATTATTATTATTTTAGAAATAAAATAAAATCTAGATAAATTAAATCAAATTTAATTTACCTTGATATGGGTAATCCTATTACCCGTTGATGATCCTGTATGCAGCGGAAGGTTCTGGATCTAGCCACGCAAGTGCCTGGCCTCTACCAGTATCCACTCGGGCTGGATCTAGAGATCCTCTTCTTCTCTATCACATCTCCAAAAATTAGATTTGGATCTGATCTGGAGGATCTTCAAAACTCCTTTTGAAGATCAGCAGTCATCCTTTGTAGCAGCGCAGCCTTCTAGCTTTCAGTCGCCTTTCTTTGATCTGAATCGCACCAACCAAAAGTCCAAAACTCCTTTTGGACATGGAGAGGAAGGGGAGAAGGTGGTTTGGCATGGAGGAAGAGGGGAGAGGCAGCCTTGGGCGTGGAAAATTGTGATTCCTTTCAATCACTTCCAATCATAATCTGGGTTGGGCGCAGGGTCTTATTTATAGACTGTCTGTGATCCAACTTCTCTTCTTCCCAACCAATCATAACTCTTTATGAAATCAGATCTAAATCTGATTGGTGGGAATAGAGTCCCCTGGATTCCTCCTTAGAGGGCGCCTAAGACCAGTCAAAGTTGGTTCTTAGGAGAACTCTAATTGGAATCCAAAAAGGAGATGGAGTCCCTGTCCAACAGGGACTCCTAGGCACCTCCAACTTGGGCACACGCCAAGGGTGGCGTGCGCCCTCTTCCTTGCCAGGTTCTGGCAGGGGGACAGGCCCCCACCAGCTCTCCAATAGGTGCATGACATGTGGTCAAAAGTCAAAGTATCAATGGTCAACATTTGACCAGTCAAAGGTAGACTTTTGACCAAAGTCAAAGAATCAAGAAATGGCAGGTGACCAAAAATGGCAGGTAATGTCTTACAAAATAAGACAACCTTTTTTGACTTGGACAACCTCCAGTCAGACCATATGAAGGCCTCTGATTGAGCACAAACTCCTTTGGCTCAGTCAGGACAACTTATTTATGATAGCAAAAGAAGAACGTTAGGTTCAATCGAGTGCTAGCACGATTTCCTTGAACCTAATTGAATCTCATTCAGATCAATTGAACTAGATCAGTTCAATTGATGATCACCAGATTCAAACCCTTATTTGTGTGACCCAGTTAGGTTCAGTTCTGTATGGTAATGGGATATGTCATGATCTCTATCATCGACATCATCGAAACTCCTTTCGATGGATCAGAACTCTTCTGATTCAAACATCTAGAATGATCGATCATCTAAATCATTCTAATTGCTCCCAAAATCCACCAGTGACACCTAGCAGTATATGGTGGCAACCCATCAGAGCTGAATGTGAACCTCTTGGTGCAGCTACCTGTGTGATTAAGTTCTTCTATCTTGAGCCCCGATCAGATTAGGGTTAAGGTGAACTCGTCAAACCCTAGTTTCTATCATATGATGTAATCATTCGATTCAAGTCCGATGTGAAAATCCTAAATAGAAACTCTTTCTATTATTTCACTCTGCCATGGCCATGGGCTTCTGGACTTGATTCTCATGATCATCATAGGGCTGCTCCTCTACCACCGAGGTAGATAGATTCCATCTTGATGCAATCCAGTTCCTACAATGAACATGCTATAGCCAACATACACCTCAGGGTTCCATATGGCTAGGAGATCGAGTAATGGTGTAGTCAAACTATAACACCCTCAAGGTGAACTGCCGATGCACCTCAGGTCAAAGAACCAGACACACTACTGCAGCATCGAGTCAGTCATTGACGAGAAGGTAGACTTCCTAATGACTACTCGAGGTGGTCACGCTCAGTGCCCTCGTTCTCTAACGAGTACCTGTACTCTCGCTCCGGTGTCTCCACACCATAGACTCAAGACTCATCTACTAAAGAGAAGCGATTGTACACCAACCTTCCGGATCAATCACCATCCTCGTGATGATCCTATGGTCGGGAGCATTTTATGAGTTAATAATGATTATTCATGTCTTAAATTTTCAACTCTTGAAAATATGAATTATCATTACCATTAACTCAAAGGATGTATCACAGACACTAAATACACATATGTGATAGAAAATAATCCATTTTATTGATTATAGTCAAAATTATAATTTTGCCCCTAGAAGTGTATTACAAGTGTCAGCCAATTCTGGCTTCTAGGGCACATATATCTAACAATCTCCCACTTGATCCTAAAGCCAATTGGCTACAAGTCTAAGTCCCATCTTCTCAAGGTGGGCTTCGATCTTCTGCTGGCCCAACGGCTTTGTAAGTGGGTCTGCCACATTATCTGTGGAGTCGACTCTCTTGACCTCGACATAACCCTTCTCGAGGTAATCGCGGATGAGGTGGTATCGCCGCTCAATGTGCTTGGATTTCTGGTGAGACCTCGGCTCCTTAGCAAGGGCTATGGCGCCATTGTTGTCGCAGTATAGAGGAATGGCATCTGATGGCATTACTCCAATTTCTGCAGCAAACTTCTTGTACCAGAATGCTTCCTTCGCAGCTTCTGATGCAGCGATATATTCTGCTTCCATGGTGGAATCTGCTATCACTATTTGCTTGGAACTCTTTCCAGCTGACAGCACCACCATTGCACACAAACAGACTCCCAGATGTCGACTTTCGATCATCTATATCGGACATGAAATTCTGAGTCTGTGTATCCCTGGACTTGGAGTTCTCCATTACCAAAGACCAACATCATATCCTTAGTTCTTCTCAAGTACTTAAGGATACATTTCACAGAAGTCCAGTGTTCTTCACCTGGATTTGACTGATATCTGCTTGTGACACTCACAGCATGGGCTATATCAGGTCGTGTACATAGCATGGCATACATGAGGCTCCCTATTGCAGAAGCATAAGGGATCTTGCTCATGCATTCTATTTCCTCAGGTGTGCTAGGGCACATCTTCTTGGAAAGATGAATACCATGTCTGAAGGGTATTAATCCCCTCTTAGAGTTTTCCATACTAAACCTCTTTAGTACTTCCTCTATGTACATCTTCTGTGAAAGTCCTAGCATCCTATTCGGTCTATCCCTATAGACCTTAATTCCTAGAATAAAGGATGCTTCACCTAGGTCTTTCATGGAGAATTTCTTGGACAACCATATTTTGAATGTTGTCAACATGGGAATATCATTCCCAATAAGGAGGATGTCATCCACGTACAATACGAGGAAGACAACAGCGCTCCCACTGACCTTTTTGAAGACACATGGTTCCTCTTCATTTTTGATGAAACCAAACATTTTGATCACATCATTGAAACGAGTGTTCCAGCTCCGAGATGCTTGCTTAAGTCCATATATGGACCTTTGCAGCTTGCAAACCTTGTGATCAGTATCACTGGATGTGAAACCTAGCGGCTGTTCCATATAGATATCTTCCTCAAGATATCCATTTAAGAATGTCCGTTTTCACATCCATTTGCCATATTTCATAATCGAAATAGGCTGCAACAGGCAAGCAATGTGCGGATGGATTTTAGCATAGCCACTGGGGAAAAGGTATCCTGATAGTCAATGCCTTCGCGTTGACTATAACCTTTTGCCACTAGTCTAGCCTTGAATGTCTCCACATTCCCATCTGCACCAATCTTTCTCTTGAAGATCCATTTACACCCAATAGGTACTATACCTTCTGGTGGATCTACCAAGGTCCAGACTTGGTTTGAGTGCATCGAGTCAATTTCTGACTGCATTGCCTCTAGCCATTTCTCGGAGTCGATATCTGATATCGCCTCGTTGTAGGTTTTGGGATCATCACCATGAGCACCATTACCTACGAGGAACATTTTCTCTACTCCTCTGAAATAATACCTAAGTATCTCTTCAGGGGGACGGAAAACTCTTTCCGATCTACGAGGTGGAGGAGGTAGTGTTCTTATTGGCTCAACCTGATTTGGTTCCAATTGGTCCTTAGCTCGTTGTACTTGTGAGACTTTCTCATCAAGCTTGATCTGCTTTCCAATGCCGCTATCTTGAATAAACTATTTTTCAAGAAAGATGGCATGTCGACTCACAATCACATTGTGGTCTTCTGGAATGTAGAAATAGTATCCTAATGACTCTTTAGGATATCCTATGAATCGAGCTCTGAAGGACCTAAACTCTAACTTGTCCGCTTGTTGTCTTTTGACATGAGCCGGACAACCCCAAATTCTGAGATGACTCAGACTTGGTTTCTTACCGTGCCATATCTCATACGGTGTGGTAGGAACGGTTTTAGAGGGAACCCTATTCAGTAGATAAATTGAAGTTAACAATGAGTGTCCCCAAAGAAAATCAGGGAGGTCTGTGAAGCTCATCATGGATCGAACCATATCCAATAGAGTCCGATTTCTCCATTCTGAAACCCCGTTGAGTTGAGGTGTTCCTGGTGGAGTCCATTGAGAGACTATGCCATTTTTCTTTAGATAGTCTAGGAATTTTCGGCTAAGGTATTCACCTCCTCGATCTGATCGAAGAACCTTAATGGGTTTTTCCAGTTTGTTTTTCTACTTCATGTCTGAATTCTTTGAACTTTTCAAAAGCTTCAGACTTGTGTCTCATAAGATACACATACCCATACCTAGACAGATCATCGATAAAGGTAATGAAGTAGACAAAATTGCCTCTAGCCGGCACATCAAATGGGCCGCACACATCAGTATGTACTAGGGCAAGGAGATCTGTGGCCCTCTCCCCATGTCCAACAAAAGGGAGTTTAGTCATTTTGCCTTGAAGACAAGATTCACAAGTTGGATATGACTCGAAAGTCAATGGACTCAATAGCCCATTTTTCTCCAATTTGTTGATCCTATCTTCTGCTATATGACCTAATCTCAGGTGCCATAGATATCTATCATTTGGACTATCCCTAGGTCGTTTGGCATTCACGTTTTGCTCGATAGTTAGAATAGGTACATCAATATGTAGCTGATAAAGACCATTAATAAGGAAACCATTTGCAATTTTATTTCTTTCATAAAGAATGTTACAATGGTCCTTAAAGAAGGTAATCACATAGCCTTCTTGTGCTAAGCATGAAACAGAAATCAAATTCCTGCTAGCTGCAGGCACATAATAACAGTCTTTCAAAACTAAGTCTAAACCAGATGGTAATCGAAGAGGGTATGTTCCCACGGCTACTGCAGCAACTCTTGCTCCATTACCGATGCATAGGATCATGTCTCCATCCCTCAACCTCCTGCTATCCTCAAGATCCTGCATGGAAGTGCACAGATGAGCACTAGAACCAGAGTCAAGCACCCAACTGGATGCAGAAGAAACCGTAAGGTTAGACTCAATAACGAGCATACCTCCAGAAGGACCTTCCTTCTTGTTCTTCAGGGTGGCCAGGTAAGTAGGGCAGTTCCGCTTCCAATGGCCGTCGCTGTTGCAATGGAAACACTTTTCTTTGACATCGGCCTTTTTCTTTGGTTCTGCCTTCTTCTTCTTTGTTCTTCCACCTTCTGCTTTTTCGCAGACTTCTTTTTCTTTCCATAAGACTTTCTTTTGGAAGAAGTTGTTAGATATATGTGCCCTAGAAGCCAGAATTGGCTGACACTTGTAATACACTTCTAGGGGCAAAATTATAATTTTGACTATAATCAATAAAATGGGTTATTTTCTATCACATATGTGTATTTAGTGTCTGTGATACATCCTTTGAGTTAATGGTAATGATAATTCATATTTTCAAGAGTTGAAAATTTAAGACATGAATAATCATTATTAACTCATAAAATGCTCCCGACCATAGGATCATCACGAGGATGGTGATTGATCCGGAAGGTTGGTGTACAATCGCTTCTCTTTAGTAGATGAGTCTTGAGTCTACGGTGTGGAGACACCGGAGCGAGAGTACAGGTACTCGTTAGAGAACGAGGGCACTGAGCGTGACCACCTCGAGTAGTCATTAGGGAAGTCTACCTTCTCGTCAATGACTGACTCGATGCTGCAGTAGTGTGTCTGGTTCTTTGACCTGAGGTGCATCGGCAGTTCACCTTGAGGGTGTTATAGTTTGACTACACCATTACTCGGTCTCCTAGCCATATGGAACCCTGAGGTGTATGTTGGCTATAGCATGTTCATTGTAGGAACTGGATTGCATCAAGATGGAATCTATCTACCTCGGTGGTAGAGGAGCAGCCCTATGATGAATCATGAGAATCAAGTCCAGAAGTCCATGGCCATGGTAGAGTGAAATAATAGAAAGAGTTTCTATTTAGATTTTCACATCGGACTCGAATCGAATGATTACATCATATGACAGAGACTAGGGTTTGACGAGTTCACCTTAACCCTAATCTGATCGGGGCTCAAGATAGAAGAACTTAATCACACAGGTAGCTGCACCAAGAGGTTCGCATTCAGCTCTGATGGGTTGCCACCATATACTGCTAGGTGTCACTGGTGGATTTTGGGAGCAATTAGAATGATTTAGATGATCGATCATTCTAGCTGTTCGAATCAGAAGAGTTCTGATCCATCGAAAGGAGTTTCGATGATGTCGATGATAGAGATCATGACATATCCCATTACCATACAGAACTGAACCTAACTGGGTCACACAAATAAGGGTTTGAATCTGGTGATCATCAATTGAACTGATCCAGTTCAATTGATCTGAATGAGATTCAATTAGGTTCAAGAAAATCGTGCTAGCACTCGATTGAACCTAACGTTCTTCTTTTGCTATCATAAATAAGTTGTCCTGTCTGAGCCAAAGGAGTTTGTGCTCAATCAGAGGCCTTCATATGGTCTGACTGGAGGTTGTCCAAGTCAGAAAAGGTTGTCTTATTTTGTAAGACATTACCTGCCATTTTTGGTCACCTGCCATTTCTTGTTCTTTGACTTTGGTCAAAAGTCTACCTTTGACTGGTCAAATGTTGACCATTGACACTTTGACTTTTGACCACATGTCATGCACCTATTGGAGAGCTGGTGGGGGCTTGTCCCCCTACCAGAACCTGGCAAGGAAGAGGGCGCACGCCACCCTAGGCGTGTGCCCAAGTTGGAGGCGCCTAGGAGTCCTTGTTGGACAAGGACTCCATCTCCTTTTTGGATTCCAATTAGAGTTCTCCTAAGAACCAACTTTGACTGGTCTTAGGCACCCTCTAAGGAGGAATCCAGGGGACTCTATTCCCACCAATCAGATTTAGATCTGATTTCACAAAGAGTTGTGATTGGTTGGGAAGAAGAGAAGTTGGATCACAGTCAGTCTATAAATAAGACCCTGCGCCCAACTCAATAGAGAATAGAGAAACCCCACACCCCAAGGCTGCCTCTCCCTTCTTCCTCCATGCCAAACTCACCTTCTCCCTCTCCTCTCCACATCCAAAAGGAGTTTTGGACCTTGGTTGGTGCAATCCAGATCAAAGAAAGGCGACTGAAAGCTAGAAGGCTGCGCTGCTGCAAAGGACGACTGCTGATCTTCAAAAGGAGTTTTGAAGATCCTCCAGATCAGATCCAGATCTAATTTTTGGAGGCATGATAGAGAAGAAGAGGATCTCTAGATCCAGCCTGAGTGGATACCGATAGAGGCCAGGCACTTGCGTGGCTAGATCCAGAACCTTCCGCTGCAAACAGGATCATCAATGGGTAATAGGATTACCCAAATCAGGTAAATTAAATTTGATTTAATTTATTCTTATTTTATTTTATTTATTAAAATAATAAGAATCAGATCTAAAACATCCTAGATCTGATATAGATCAAAGAGAAAAATTTTTTGAAATATATCTCTTGATCTGATCAGATCTGAACGAACCTGGACCGGAAAATCAGGATTTTCCTTCAACTGGTATCAGAGCCATGGTTCTAAAATTGTTTAGATCTGATTTTAAATTTATTTTAATTAGAAAATAAATGATTTTAGATGTCACATGAGATGTGATCAGATCTAAAATCAGAAAAAATTAAAATTAAATGATTTGGATCTAAGATTAGGAAATATGCATGACTAGTTCTAAAATAGAATAGTTCTATAGAATAGTCTTGCATGTTTTTGATTTAATCTGATTAAATCATATTTTAGATCTTTTATTTACTATTTTTTGATATTATAAGTGTTATAATAACATCTAAAAAATAGTAAATAAAAATTATTTAATTTTAACATCATATGAGATATGATTGATGCATGTCTAGACTAGTTGTAGAATAGTTCTACATAATTGTCTAGATTAGAATTTATTTTGATTAGATCAATTTAAATCTAATTTTTTAGATTATTATGAGATAATTTAGATCTGAAAAACATGCATGATTCGATACATGAGATGTATGCAAAATATGCCATGATTAGATCTAATTTGTATATGAGATATATGATATAGATCTAAAACTGTTTTGTAGTATTGCATGTTCCTGATTAAGGCGTTCCTCTTGGCCGTCCGGTCATAAGAACGAAGAAGGGTTTAAAGGCCCTCTCTTCCATTCGATGGGGTGTTCTTATGATGTGTAGGGGTGCTGCGTGTTCGTCCTTAATCAGAAACCCAAAACTTACTTTCTGCAAAACCCTAGATCCTGAAACCCTAGGATTTATTGTGCATATTTTGTTTATGAACCCTACTTAATTAAGAATTAAGATTTATGGAATATTAATTAGGTCTAAAATTGAGAATTTCAGATCTAAGACATATTCATAATACTGGGTTCGGGCTTGGGTAGCTCAATTAGGTCTAAGCGGTTGATCAAACCGAATCAAGAGTTGGTTAGATGGGATCAACAATGCTTAAATTGACCAGCCTAATAGGATTAAGTCTGGGTCAAGATCGAGTCACGATCAAGCAAGACCTAATTAGGCTCAGAGGTTAGAGTCTGGATTGTAGGCTAACCCAATTGGTTCTGACTCAACAATTTGGTGTCTAAGGTAAGTTTGGCACATACGACCGACTGGTTTTTAATTGGAAGCTACTCGACCTGAATGCATTCTTGTACGAGTTAATGGCATATTCCTTCCACCGGTCTCACTTACCTGGCCATATCTGTTGACACAGTTCTGATCTGAGGTGGTCAATAATCCGAGCTAACCCATGCCACTAGGTTAGTCATAATTGTTATGACTATGCCAAGTCTAGTTTAATGAGACCTGAATCAATTCTCCCTAAGAAAAGATTAAGTCTGAGGTCTTCCACCATTGTAGATGTGCGGGCCCTTCCCGGGGTTGATTGTTCTCGGCTGGATACAGTGGCTCAGTTGCACCGGGAAGATGCAACCATGTCTATTAGGCATTGGATGCTATGGGCTGGAGGATGAGTTGGGCTCAATATTCTGGATACGGTGAGAGACTCAATTAGGAACCCAGTCTATGCAAATGGTGGGTCTGACTTAACTAAGGAGTGGATCAATATTTCGGATACGGTGAGATTCATGAATTAGAGACCAAGTTTGGGTGCACCATGATTAGAGAATCATTGAACAAGAGTTGTTCACTCATTGGCTAACCCATCACCAATAACTGTTAGGTGAGGTGATGAGTCAGTTGGTGAGACCGCACCACCCACTAGAAATCATTAATCATGGAGATTTTTGCATCTCTACAGAGGGAGTGTAGGGATCCGAGAAAATAGTGGGAGCTAATTTGTTTAAAAATAAAATTTCCTAAATAAATTGGTCAAGTCATAAATTACAGTATCTAACTAGAATCTTTGACTCTCTACAGGAAAATGTCTGCGTCCAACCCATTGGCACGTATCCTGGACACACATAGACTGACTGGACCCAATTATAAAGATTGGCTCAGGAACTACAAAATTAGTTTTGGGTTCAGAGAAGTTAACCCATGTACTTGGACCAGGACCCTCCCACCTTACCAGCCCGTCCATCCATTGAACAGAGAGCGTCTCTGGAAAAATGGATAGACGAAGATAATAAGGCCAGATATTACATGTTGGGCTCGATGTCTGATGAGCTCCAGCGCCAACATGAAGATATCGGGACTGCTCGCCAAATGTTGGCTCACCTGCAGGAGATGTTTGGTGAACAGAGTCGCGCAGCCAAATATCAAGTCACGAAATGACTTTTTAAGGCTAAGATGCGTGATGGGCAGTCAGTCCAAGATCACTGTCTGACAATGATCAAGGACATGGAAGAGCTTGAGAAGCTCGGTGTGAAGTTAGGACTTGGATCTGCAGAATGATATTATTCTGCAATCCTTGACTGATGCATATGGGCAATTCATCATGAATTACCACATGCATAAACTTCAAAATTCCTTGGCCGAATTAATGAATATGCTGGTTACCGCTGAGCTTTCTATGAAAGGTTCTAAAGGCTCAGTTCTTGCTATGGAATGGACTTCTTCCAAAAGAAAGTCTTATGGAAAGAAAAAGAAGTCTGTGAAAAAGCAAAAGGTGGAAGGATCAAAGAAGAAGAAGGCAGAAGCCGAAGAAAAAGGCCGATGTCAAAGGAAAGTGTTTCCATTGCAACAGCGACGGCCATTGGAAGCGGAACTGCCCTACTTACCTGGCCACCCTGAAGAACAAGAAGGAAGGTCCTTCTGGAGGTATGCTCGTTATTGAGTCTAACCTTACGGTTTCTTCTGCATCCAGTTGGGTGCTTGACTCTGGTTCTAGTGCTCATCTGTGCACTTCCATGCAGGGTCTTGAGGATAGCAGGAGGCTGAGGGATGGAGACATGATCCTACGCATCGGTAATGGAGCAAGAGTTGCTGCAGTAGCCGTGGGAACATACCCTCTTCGATTACCATCTGGTTTAGACTTAGTTTTGAAAGACTGTTATTATGTGCCTGCAGCTAGCAGGAATTTGATTTCTGTTTCATGCTTAGCACAAGAAGGCTATGTGATTACCTTCTTTAAGGACCATTGTAACATTCTTTATGAAAGAAATAAAATTGCAAATGGTTTCCTTATTAATGGTCTTTATCAGCTACATATTGATGTACCTATTCTAACTATCGAGCAAAACGTGAATGCCAAACGACCTAGGGATAGTCCAAACGACAGATATCTATGGTACCTGAGATTAGGTCATATAGCAGAAGATAGGATCAACAAATTGGAGAAAAATGGGCTATTGAGTCCATTGACTTTTGAGTCATATCCAACTTGTGAATCTTGTCTTCAAGGCAAAATGACTAAACTCCCTTTTGTTGGACATGGGGAGAGGGCCACAGATCTCCTTGCCCTAGTACATACTGATGTGTGCGGCCCATTTGATGTGCCGGCTAGAGGCAATTTTGTCTACTTCATTACCTTTACCGATGATCTGTCTAGGTATGGGTATGTGTATCTTATGAGACACAAGTCTGAAGCTTTTGAAAAGTTCAAAGAATTCAGACATGAAGTAGAAAAATAAACTGGAAAACCCATTAAGGTTCTTCGATCAGATCGAGGAGGTGAATACCTTAGCCGGAAATTCCTAGACTATCTCAAGAAAAATGGCATAGTCTCTCAATGGACTCCACCAGGAACACCTCAACTCAACGGGGTTTCAGAATGGAGAAATCGGACTCTATTGGATATGGTTCGATCCATGATGAGCTTCACAGACCTCCCTGATTTTCTTTGGGGACACTCATTGTTAACTTCAATTTATCTACTGAATAGGGTTCCCTCTAAAACCGTTCCTACCACACCGTATGAGATATGGCACGGTAAGAAACCAAGTCTGAGTCATCTCAGAATTTGGGGTTGTCCGGCTCATGTCAAAAGACAACAAGCGGACAAGTTAGAGTTTAGGTCCTTTAGAGCTCGATTCATAGGATATCCTAAAGAGTCATTAGGATACTATTTCTACATTCCAGAAGACCACAATGTGATTGTGAGTCGACATGCCATCTTTCTTGAAAAATAGTTTATTCAAGATAGCGGCATTGGAAAGCAGATTAAGCTTGATGAGAAAGTCTCACAAGTACAACGAGCTAAGGACCAATTGGAACCAAATCAGGTTGAGCCAATAAGAACACTACCTCCTCCACCTCGTAGATCGGAAAGAGTTTTCCATCCCCCTGAAAGATACTTAGGTATTATTTCAGAGGAAGTAGAGAAAATGTTCCTCGTAGGTAATGGTGCTCATGGTGATGATCCCAAAACCTACAACGAGGCGATATCAGATATCGACTCCGAGAAATGGCTAGAGGCAATGCAGTCAGAAATTGACTCGATGCACTCAAACCAAGTCTGGACCTTGGTAGATCCACCAGAAGGTATAGTACCTATTGGGTGTAAATGGATCTTCAAGAGAAAGATTGGTGCAGATGGGAAATGTGGAGACATTCAAGGCTAGACTAGTGGCAAAAGGTTATAGTCAACGAAGGCATTGACTATCAGGATACCTTTTTCCCAGTGGCTATGCTAAAATCCATCCGCACATTGCTTGCCGTTGCAGCCTATTTCGATTATGAAATATGGCAAATGGACGTGAAAACGGCATTCTTAAATGGATATCTTGAGGAAGATATCTATATGGAACAGCCGCTAGGTTTCACATCCAGTGATACTGATCACAAGGTTTGCAAGCTGCAAAGGTCCATATATGGACTTAAGCAAGCATCTCGGAGCTGGAACACTCATTTCAATGATGTGATCAAAATAGTTTGGTTTCATCAAAAATGAAGAGGAACCATGTGTTTTCAAAAGGGTCAGTGGGAGCGCTGTTGTCTTCCTCGTATTGTACGTGGATGACATCCTCCTTATTGGGAATGATATTCCCATGTTGACAACAGTCAAATTATGGTTGTCCAAGGAATTCTCCATGAAAGACCTAGGTGAAGCATCCTTTATTCTAGGAATTAAGGTCTATAGGGATAGACCGAATAGGATGCTAGGACTTTCACAGAAGATGTACATAGAGGAAAGTACTAAAGAGGTTTAGTATGGAAAACTCTAAGAGGGGATTAATACCCTTCAGACATGGTATTCATCTTTCCAAGAAGATGTGCCCCAGCACACCTGAGGAAATAGAACGCATGAGCAAGATCCCTTATGCTTCTGCAATAGGGAGCCTCATGTATGCCATGCTATGTACACGACCTGATATAGCCCATGCTGTGAGTGTCACAAGCAGATATCAGTCAAATCCAGGTGAAGAACACTGGACTTCTGTGAAATGTATCCTTAAGTACTTAAGAAGAACTAAGGATATGATGTTGGTCTTTGGTAATGGAGAACTCCAAGTCCAGGGATACACAGACTCGGATTTCATGTCCGATATAGATGATCGAAAGTCGACATCTGGGAGTCTGTTTGTGTGCAATGGTGGTGCTGTCAGCTGGAAGAGTTTCAAGCAAATGGTGATAGCAGATTCCACCATGGAAGCAGAATATATCGCTGCATCAGAGGCTGCGAAGGAAGCATTCTGGTACAAGAAGTTTGCTGCAGAAATTGGAGTAATGCCATCAGATGCCATTCCTCTATACTGCGACAATAATGGCGCCATAGCCCTTGCTAAGGAGCCGAGGTCTCACCAGAAATCCAAGCACATTGAGCGGCGATACCACCTCATCCGCGATTACCTCGAGAAGGGTTACGTCGAGGTCAAGAGAGTCAACTCCACAGATAATGTGGCAGACCCACTTACAAAGCCGTTGGGCCAGCAGAAGATCGAAGCCCACCTTGAGAAGATGGGACTTAGACTTGTAGCCAATTGGCTTTAGGACAAGTGGGAGATTGTTAGATATATGTGCCCTAGAAGCCAGAATTGGCTGACACTTGTAATACACTTCTAGGGGCAAAATTATAATTTTGACTATAATAAATAAAATGGGTTATTTTCTATCACATATGTGTATTTAGTGTCTGTGATACATCCTTTGAGTTAATGGTAATGATAATTCATATTTTCAAGAGTTGAAAATTTAAGACATGAATAATCATTATTAACTCATAAAATGCTCCCGACCATAGGATCATCACGAGGATGGTGATTGATCCGGAAGGTTGGTGTACAATCGCTTCTCTTTAGTAGATGAGTCTTGAGTCTACGGTGTGGAGACACCGAAGCGAGAGTATAGGTACTCGTTAGAGAATGAGGGCACTGAGCGTGACCACCTCGAGTAGTCATTAGGGAGTCTACCTTCTCGTCAATGACTGACTCGATGCTGCAGTAGTGTGTCTGGTTCTTTGACCTGAGGTGCATCGGCAGTTCACCTTGAGGGTGTTATAGTTTGACTACACCATTACTCGATCTCCTAGCCATATGGAACCCTGAGGTGTATGTTGGCTATAGCATGTTCATTGTAGGAACTGGATTGGCATCAAGATGGAATCTATCTACCTCGGTGGTAGAGGAGCAGCCCTATGATGAATCATGAGAATCAAGTCCAGAAGCCCATGGCCATGGCAGAGTGAAATAATAGAAAGAGTTTCTATTTAGATTTTCACATCGGACTCGAATCGAATGATTACATCATATGACAGAGACTAGGGTTTGACGAGTTTACCTTAACCCTAATCTGATCGGGGCTCAAGATAGAAGAACTTAATCACACAGGTAGCTGCACCAAGAGGTTCGCATTCAGCTCTGATGGGTTGCCACCATATACTGCTAGGTGTCACTGGTGGATTTTGGGAGCAATTAGAATGATTTAGATGATCGATCATTCTAGCTGTTCGAATCAGAAGAGTTCTGATCCATCGAAAGGAGTTTCGATGATGTCGATGATAGAGATCATGACATATCCCATTACCATACAGAACTGAACCTAACTGGGTCACACAAACAAGGGTTTGAATCTGGTGATCATCAATTGAACTGATCTAGTTCAATTGATCTGAATGAGATTCAATTAGGTTCAAGGAAAATCGTGCTAGCACTCGATTGAACCTAACGTTCTTCTTTTGCTATCATAAATAAGTTGTCCTGTCTGAGCCAAAGGAGTTTGTGCTCAATCAGAGGCCTTCATATGGTCTGACTGGAGGTTGTCCAAGTCAGAAAAGGTTGTCTTATTTTGTAAGACATTACCTGCCATTTTTGGTCACCTGCCATTTCTTGTTCTTTGACTTTGGTCAAAAGTCTACCTTTGACTGGTCAAATGTTGACCATTGACACTTTGACTTTTGACCACATGTCATGCACCTATTGGAGAGCTGGTGGGGGCTTGTCCCCCTGCCAGAACCTGGCAAGGAAGAGGGCGCACGCCACCCTAGGCGTGTGCCCAAGTTGGAGGCGCCTAGGAGTCCTTGTTGGACAAGGACTCCATCTCCTTTTTGGATTCCAATTAGAGTTCTTCCTAAGAACCAACTTTGACTGGTCTTAGGCACCCTCTAAGGAGGAATCCAGGGGACTCTATTCCCACCAATCAGATTTAGATCTGATTTCACAAAGGGTTGTGATTGGTTGGGAAGAAGAGAAGTTGGATCACAGTCAGTCTATAAATAAGACCCTGCGCCCAACTCAGATTCTAATAGAGAATAGAGAAACCCCACGCCCCAAGGCTGCCTCTCCCCTCTTCCTCCATGCCAAACTCACCTTCTCCCTCTCCTCTCCACGTCCAAAAGGAGTTTTGGACCTTGGTTGGTGCAATCCAGATCAAAGAAAGGCGACTAAAAGCTAGAAGGCTGCGCTGCTGCAAAGGACGACTGCTGATCTTCAAAAGGAGTTTTGAAGATCCTCCAGATCAGATCCAGATCTAATTTTTGGAGGCCTGATAGAGAAGAAGAGGATCTCCAGATCTAGCCCGAGTGGATATCGGTAGAGGCCAGGCGCTTGCATGGCTAGATCCAGAACCTTCCGCTGCAAACAGGATCATCAACGGGTAATAGGATTACCCAAATTAGATAAATTAAATTTGATTTAATTTATTCTTATTTTATTTTATTTATTAAAATAAAAAGAATCAGATCTAAAACATCTCAGATCTGATATAGATCAAAGAAAAAAAATTTTGAAATATATCTTTTGATCTGATCAAATCTGAACGAACCTGGACCGGAAAATCAGGATTTTCCTTCAAGAAGTCCATTTCATAGCAACAACTGAGCCTTTAGAACCTTTCATAGAAAGCTCAGCGATAACCAGCACATTCATTAATTCGGCCAAGGAATTTTGAAGTTTATACATGTGGTAATTCATGATGAATTGCCCATATGCATCAGTCAAGGATTGCAGAATAATATCGTTTTGCAAGTCCAAGTCTAACTTCACACCGAGCTTCTCAAGCTCCTCCATGTCCTTGATCATTATCAGACAGTGATCTTGGACTGACTATCCATCATGCATCTTAGCCTTAAAAAGTCATTTTCTGACTTGATATTTGGCTGTGCGACTCTGTTCATCAAACATCTCCTATAGGTGAGCCAACATTTGACGAGCAGTCCCGATATCCTCATGTTGGTGCTGGAGCTCATCAGACATCGAGCCCAACATGTAATATCTGGCCTTATTATCTTCATCTATCCATTTTTTCAAAGACGCTCTCTGTTCAATAGATGGATGGGCTGGTAAGGTGGGAGGTTCCTGATCCAGTACATGGGTTAACTTCTCGGAATCCAAAACTATTTTATAGTTTCTGAGGCAATCTTTGTAATTGGATTTGGTCAGTCTATGTGTGTCCATGATACGTGCCAATGGATTGGACGCAGACATTTTCTGTAGAGAGTCAAAGATTCTAGTTAGATACTGTAATTATGACTTGACTAATTTATTTAGAAATTTTATTTTTAAACAAATTAGCTCCCACTATTTTCTCGGATCCCTACACTCCCTCTGTAGAGATGCGAAAATCTCCACGATTAATGATTTCTAGTGGGTGGTGCGGTCTCACCAACTGACTCATCACCTCACCTAACAGTTATTGGTGATGGGTTAGCCAATGAGTGAACAACTCTTGTTCAATGATTCTCTAATCATGGTGCACCCAAACTTGGTCTCTAATTCATGAATCTCACCGTATCCGAAATATTGATCCACTCCTTAGTTAAGTCAGACCCACCATTTGCATAGACTGGGTTCCTAATTGAGTCTCTCACCATATCCGAAATATTGAGCCCAACTCATCCTCCAGCCCATAGCATCCAATGCCTAATAGACATGGTTGCGTCTTCCCGGTGCAACTGAGTCACTGTATCCAGTCGAGAACAATCAACCCCGGGAAGGGCCCGCACGTCTACAATGGTGGAAGACCTCAGACTTAATCTTTTCTTAGGGAGAATTGATTCAGATCTCATTAAACTAGACTTGTCATAGTCATAACAATTATGACTAACCTAGTGGCATGGGTTAGCTCGGATTATTGACCACCTCAGATCAGAACTATGTCAACAGATATGGCCAAGTAAGTGAGACCGATGGAAGGAATATGCCATTAACTCGTACAAGAATGCATTCAGGTCGAGTAGCTTCCAATTAAAAACCAGTCGGTCGTATGTGCCAAACTTACCTTAGACACCAAATTGTTGAGCCAGAACCAATTGGGTTAGCCTACAATCCAGACTCTAATCTCTGAGCCTAATTAGGTCTTGCTTGATCGTGACTCGATCTTGACCTAGACTTAATCCTATTAGGCTGGTCAATTTAAGCATTGTTGATCCCATCTAACCAACTCTTGATTCGATTTGATCAACCGCTTAGACCTAATTGAGATACCCAAGCTTGAACCCAGTATTATGAATATGTCTTTGATCTGAAATTCTCAATTTTAAACCTAATTGATATTTCATAATATTAATTTTAATTAAGTAGGGTTCATAAACAAAATATGCATAATAAATCCTAGGGTTTCAGGATCTAGGGTTTTGCAGAAAGTAAGTTTTGAATTTCTGATTAAGGACAAAATGCAGCACCCCTACACATCATAACACCACCCCATCGAATGGGAAGAGAGAGCCTTTAAACCCTTCTTCATTCTTATGACCGGACGGCCAAGAGGAATGCCTTAATCAGGAACATGCAATACTACAAAACAGTTTTAGATCTATATCATATATCTCATATACAAATCAGATCTAATCATGGCATATTTTGCATACATATCATGTATCAAATCATGCATATTTTCAGATCTAAATTATCTCATAATAATCTAAAAAATTAGATTTAAATTGATCTAATCAAAATAAATTTTAATCTAGACAATTATGTAGAACTATTCTACAACTAGTCTAGACATGCATCAATCATATCTCATATGATATTTAAAATTAAATAATTTTATTTGATATTTTTTAGATGTCATTATAACCATTATAATATCAAAAAATAGTAAATAAATAGATCTAAAATATAATTTAATTAGATTAAATCAAAAATATGCAAGACTATTCTATAGAACTATTCTATTTTAGAACTAGTCATGCATATTTCCTAATCTTAGATCCAAATCATTTAATTTTAATTTTTTTGATTTCAGATCTGATCACATCTCATGTGACATCTAAAATCATTTATTTTATAATTAAAATAAATTTAAAATCAGATCTAAACACTTTTAGAACCTTGGCTTTGATACCAGTTGAAGAAAAATCCTGATTTCCCGGACCAGGTTCGTTCATCTTATCGGATCAAGAGATATATTTCAAAAATTTTTCTCTTTAATCTAGATCAAATCTAAAATATTTTAGATCTAATTATTATTATTTTAAAAATAAAATAAAATATAGATAAATTAAATCAAATTTAATTTACCTTGATATGGGTAATCCTATTACCCATTGATGATCCTATATGCAGCGGAAGGTTCTGGATCTAGCCACGCAAGTGCCTAGCCTCTACCGATATCCACTCGAGCTTGGATTTAGAGATCCTCTTCTTCTCTATCACATCTCCAGAAATCAGATCTAGATCTAATCTAGAGGATCTTCAAAACTCCTTTTGAAGATCAGCAGTCGTCCTTTGCAGCAGCGCAGCCTTCTAGCTTTCAGTTGCCTTTCTTTGATCTGAATCGCACCAACCAAAAGTCCAAAACTCCTTTTGGACATGGAGAGGAAGGGGAGAAGGTGGTTTGGCATGGAGGAAGAGGGGAGAGGCAGCCTTGGGCATGGGGAATTGTGATTCCTTTCAATCACTTCCAATCATAATTTGGGTTGGGCGTAGGATCTTATTTATAGACTGTCTGTGATCCAACTATTCTTCCTCCCAACCAATCACAACTCTTTGTAAAATCAGATCTAAATCTGATTGGTGGGAATAAAATCTCCTAGTTTCCTCCTTAGAGGGCGTCTAAGATTAGTCAAAGTTGGTTCTTAGGAGAACTCTAATTGGAATCCAAAAAGGAGATGGAGTCCCTATCCAACAGGGACTCCTAGGCGCCTCCAACTTGGGCACACGCCAAGGGTGGCGTGCGCCCTCTTTCTTGCCAGGTTCTGGTAGGGGGACAGGCCCCCACCAGCTCTCCAATAGGTGCATGACATGTGGTCAAAAGTCAAAGTATCAGTGGTCAACATTTGACCAGTCAAATGTAGACTTTTGACCAAAGTCAAAGAACAAGAAATGGCAGGTGACCAAAAATGGTAGGTAATATCTTACAAAATAAGACAACCTTTTCTGACTTGGACAACCTCCAGTCAGACCATATGAAGGCCTCTGATTGAGCACAAACTCCTTTGGCTCAGTTAGGATAACTTATTTATGATAGCAAAAGAAGAACGTTAGGTTCAATCGAGTGCTAGCATGATTTTCTTGAACCTAATTGAATCTCATTCAGATCAATTGAACTGGATCAGTTCAATTGATGATCACCAGATTCAAACCCTTATTTGTGTGATCCAGTTAGGTTCAGTTCTGTATGATAATGGGATATGTCATGATCTCTATCATCGACATCATCGAAACTCCTTTCGATGGATCAGAACTCTTTTGATTCGAACAGCTAGAATGATTGATCATCTAAATCATTCTAATTACTCCCAAAATCCACTAGTGACACCTAGCAGTATATGGTGGCAATCCATCAGAGCTGAATGTGAACCTCTTGGTGCAGCTACCTGTGTGATTAAGTCCTTCTATCTTGAGCTCCGATCAGATTAGGGTTAAGGTAAACTCGTCAAACCCTAGTTTCTATCATATGATGTAATCATTCAATTCGAGTTCGATGTGAAAATCTAAATAGAAACTCTTTCTATTATTTCACTCTGCCATGGCCATGGACTTCTGGACTTGATTCTCATGATTATCATAGGGCTGCTCCTCTACCACCGAGGTAGATAGATTCCATCTTGATGCAATCCAGTTCCTACAATGAACATGTCATAGACAACATACACCTCAAGGTTCCATATGGCTAGGAGACCGAGTAATGGTGTAGTCAAACTATAACACCCTCAAGGTGAACTACCGATGCATGTCAGGTCAAAGAACCAAACACACTACTGCAACATCGAGTCAGTCATTGATGAGAAGGTAGACTCCCTAATGACTACTCGAGGTGGTCACGCTCAGTGCCGTCGTTCTCTAACGAGTACCTGTACTCTCGCTTCGGTGTCTCCACACCGTAGACTTAAGACTCATCTACTAAAGAGAAGCGATTGTATACCAACCTTCCGGATCAATCACCATCCTCGTGATGATCCTATGGTTGAGAGCATTTTATGAGTTAATAATGATTATTCATGTCTTAAATTTTCAACTCTTAAAAATATGAATTATCATTACCATTAACTCAAAGGATGTATCACAGACACTAAATACACATATGTGATAGAAAATAACCCATTTTATTTATTATAGTCATAATTATAATTTTGCCCCTAAAAGTGTATTACAAGTGTCAGCCAATTCTGGCTTCTAGGGCACATATATCTAACACAATCACAAACACATAAATTTTATAGTGGTTTGGTGCCAAACTCAGCACCTACATCCGCTCCTTAAGTATACCCCTTGAAAATTCAACTATAATTTTCAACAAGAATTACAGTCCGATTGTTTTCCAGACTCACAATCAAATCTAGTTGATTTTTCCTAGCTCACCAACTAAAATCATACATGATTATTTTTCGAGCTCACAATCAACTCAATTGGTTTTCCCTGGATCACCAACCAAAACCATACATGATTGTTTTTCGATCTTACAATCAATCCAGTTGATTTTCCTTGGATCACCAACCAAAACCTCATAAGTGATTATTTTTCTCTGGACTAACAATCAATCCCAATTGATTTTATCCTTGGCTCACCAATCAAATCAATATAATGTCCAACTCGATGCTTGGACCAATTCAAATTTCTCACCCCAAGAAATTTGAAACAAAATATAAAATTATAATTTAAAACAAACTCTTTTGAAGCACAAGAGAAGACAATCTAAGTTGCTTTGTTTGTAAGGTTGATTTTTTTCTTTTTGAATGAATGAGAGATTGTGAGACTCCTTGATTCTCTTCACTTTTGCTCTCACTTGCTTGAGGATGTTTTGTAGTGGAAGGACAAAGGATCACTCTAAAAGATAACTTCTTCTCTCTTCTTTTCAGCTCGTTCCTTTGCTTTCTTAAATAATACTCAATATACTTTCCAAAGCTTGTTTTTAATGCTCCAAGTATTTTCTTATATATTTCAGAGATTTTCCACTATTACAAGTCCCTAACATAGGCTTCTGAAAGTGATCTAGCCATTGGAGAAGAAAAAATAGCCATTGGAAGATGTATGGAGTGAAAAGCTGTAGAACTAAAAACTAGCCATTACAGGCACTAGGTCGGCTCAGTTTTTAGCTGGGTCGGCTCGGTCTCCTGGGTCACAAAAATTTAGCTTTCTATCCTTTTTGTCTTCTACTTCCACTGAGACTAAGATGGCTTAGTCTCAGACTGGGTCGGCCCAGTTTACGTGCCTAGCATGCCAAAAACTATTTTTGATTCTTTTTTCTTCAAATTACTTTGTAGGCTAGACTTATCCTTTATGTCTTGATTTAATCTTTATTTTGACCTCTTGAAAGCTATCTCCATTCTAGTATTTCTTCTTTAAAATCTTGAGTGATGAATATTTGTTTGGAAGAATTGAAACACTTGATGTTTGTGAGCAGTTGAAATTTACAACTACATATCCTCACAATATAGTTAGACTTTATATCTTATACTCAAAACTCTTTATCATCATTAAAATTAGTCTTTGGGTTAACAGAAGGGAGGGAGTTAGGCATGCGTGAAGGCCTGAGAGAAAGGATTTTTCATGAAAAATCCTAAAAAATAGGCATAAGGGCATGGGGTGGGCGTGAGATATCAAGTGGCGCAAGGAAAGAAGTCCTGGTCTCATTAGGACTTCTAATTTGACTTGGTCAAACATGATTTTTGAATCAAATTAAATTAGAATTAATTGAACCCAATTAAAGTAGATATTAATCTAATTAGGAGTCTAATTAAATTAGATTAAATTAGCTTTAATTTTAATTTATTTTTTTAATTAAATTAAAAAAATAGATTGACCCAAGTCCTAGTTGAACTAGGACTAGTTCTTCCTTGCACTTGGCTTATCCAACAAACCAATTGAACTTGATCCAATCAAGCCCAAACCAAATCTAATTAAATTATATATAATTAAACATAATTTCAACCCTTTGGCTTAATCAAATTAAGCTAATTAGCAATCGAATTATTAATCAATCCTTCTGTAATATTTGTATTAGGTTAAACATCAATCATATTGTTCATTTAACCTTAGAAGGATTTTTAATCATTGATCAACCATCTGATCGGATCATAAACTCTAATGCGTGTGACCCCATTAGCTCGAACCTAAGTTAGTAGTATAGAAATAAATTTTTGTACCAATCAAAATGATCATCTAGTAAGGATATCCGATGGCCAGATAGATCGAATATTCCATTTAGCAAGGGTACCCGATGGCCAAATAAATCAAATATGTAGAATAACATTCTTAGAACCTATGTGGATATAGTTTACATATAATTCATCCCCTTAACCAAAATGCTCGTAGGATATCTCAGAGTTCAACTGTCAACTCTGATCAGGCTATCTATATTATATTTAAAAATACTAAATCCATCTCATGGATTACCTTGGCCAAGATTTTACTATATTGAAATATAATGATGCATTCTTCTCCAACTTTTGAAGTGGTCAATCCCATGTTGATCACATACAGACTTTATAAATACTTGACTGTGTCCAAAAATCTTTCATTACTGAATTAGAAATTTAGTTAGTCTAGTACCAAAGCATGGTGAGTTGCTTGCAAGCCATTAAGGTGATCTCAGATCTAAGAAACACTTATACCTATATCCCATCAGAGATATTCTCAACAGTAGAATGCTTTGGAGTTAGTCACATTCAGCGATGATGTACCCCTACATCTCACCTATATGCTATACCAGTGTCTCCACACTCCTTAGTTAAGAGAACAATCAATTTATATGATATATAGCGACCAATGCTCGATAGATGCTATCATTCTTATTAACAACCTATCATTTGATCATGAATAGTTTAAGGATTAATTGATAAATCCTCTCTTTATCAAACCTAAATAGTCTTAAGAACTTCATTACAATAATGAAGTTCGTTAGATGATGAAAACTTATGATGAAAAGTATCAAAAATATATTATTAATTAATAAATTAATTATAATTATAATATAGCTCAACCATTAACAGGTTGATAATTGACTTTGGAACATATTTTTCAACAACTTCTACTTATTCTAAAGCCACTCGGCATAATATCTGATATCCATCTTCGACTTGTGGTTGTCGAACTTCTTTATCGCTAGGACTTTAGTGAAGGGGTCGGTCAAGTTCTCATTTTTATCAATCTTCAAAAGATCGACGTCACCTTGATCCATGATCTTTCAGATCAGGGGAAATTAGCACAGTATGTGCTTCGTCCGCTTGTGTTCCTTTGATTCCTTTGCTTGAGCAATGGCACCAGTGCTATCACAGTAGAGCAGGACCGAGCCATCAAGGAAGTATGCTACTCCAAGCTCAGTGATGAACTTACTCAGCCACACAGCTTCTTTCATGGCATCTGATATTGTGATGTACTTTGCTTCGCAAACAGAGTCTGCCATAGTATGCTGCTTCGAACTCTTTTAGTAGATGGCTCCATCATTCAGAGTAAAAATATATCCCGACATGCTTTTGCTATCATCATGGTCAGATTAAAAGTTGAAGTCTATAAATCCCACAAGTTTCATATCTGACTCGTTATAAACCAATCATTGGTCTTTAGTATTTCTCAAATACTTAAGGATGGCTTTAACTACTTTCTAGTGATTTTCTCTAGGATCAGACTGGTATCTACACACTACTCCTAGTGAGTATGCTACATCTGATCTCGTACATGTCATGGCATACATAATAGATCCCACTATCGAAGCATATGGGACTCTACTCATATGCTCTTTCTCTTCAGGAGTTGTCGGATAATCCTTCTTAGAGAGAAAAATTTCATGGCCTATCGGAAGATCGCCCTTTATAAAATTCTCCATATTGAACCTCTTCAGCACAGTATCTATGTACGTGGATTGAAATAATCTAAGCATCCTTTTAGATCTATCCCTATAGATATTCATTCCTAGGATGTAGGATGCTTCACCCAAGTTCTTCATGGAGAATTAAGATGAAACTTTTATTCCTTGTAGTGCGAGGATATCATTCTCGATTAAGAGAATATCATCCATATACAAGACAAGAAATACCACTACTACATCACTTATCCATTTATAAATGCAGGGCTCTTTTTTGTTCTTAGTGAAGCCATATGTTTTGATCACCTTATCAAAATATATGTTCCAACTCTAAGATGCTTGCTTCAATCCATAAATAGATATTTGAAGCTTGCACACCTAAGGCTTATCTGTGGATATGAACCCCTCAGATTTTATCATAAACACCTCTTCGGTCAGCTCTCCATTCAGAAAAACTATTTTCCCATCCATCTATCAGATCTCATAATTCAGATGGGTAGCTATCACAAGCATTATCCGAATGGATTGGAGCATTGCCATAGGAGAGAACATCTCATCATAGTCAATACCATAACTTTGACGATACCCTTTGGTAACCAGATGGACTTTATAGATCTCTACCTTCTGTCTACGCCCCTCTTTCTTTTGAAGACCCACTTACATCCAATGAGTTTAACTCCTTCAGGTGGGTCAACCAATGTCCATACATCGTTGACCTTCATGGACTCCATTTTGAATTTCATGACCTCAAGCCATTTTTCGGGATCAGGTCTCTGCATAGCATCCATATAGGAGATTGGATCCTTATTGTTCTCATCGAGTTTGATGGGATCACCATCCCGAATCAAGTAATCATAGTATCTATCCGGATGATGTAGTACTCTATCGGATTATCTTAATGGTGCAGGTGCACTAGACTCCGGATCTGATCTAATCAAATCTGACTCAGGTTCAGCTATAGGTGTCGGTCTTTCTACCTATTGAACTTCATTATGTTCAACCTTAGAGGCAATAGTTTCTTTACCAAGGAACTCTTTTTCTAAAAAAAATTGCCTTAAGACTGACGAACATCTTTTATTCATCAGCATGGTAGAAATAGTAACCCTTACTTTCTTTGAGATACCTTATAAATACATACTTATTAGACCAGGATCCAAGCTTATCTATATGCAAACGTTTGACATAGGTCGGATATCCCCAAACCTGTAGGTAAGAGAGTGTAGGCTTACATCTAGTCCATATCACATATGAAGTTTTTGCAATAAATTTACTCGATACATTATTCAATATATAACATGCAATCTTAAGAGCATAACCCCAAAATGAAAGACCATGTCTAACAACCATCATGGATCGAACCATGTCTTCCTTTATAGATAAGTGATAACTTTCTTTGGTCAAAAGGCTAATGGAGATTATATTCATCAGAAAAGAAGGATAATAATGACATTCATTTAAAAAAATGATTTTAGTATTGAAAATAAGTTGAACTATTCTCATAGCTAGAACTGGAACAGACCTTCCATCTCCAACATTTAGGTATCGCTCGTTATTTTCAAATCTTTTACTAATTTGAAGTCCTTATAATGTATTGCAAATATGGATTGGACTTCTAGTATCTAATACCCAAGTAGAAGTATCATAAATAAAAAAATTATAAGATGTTATCATATAACATCCTTGATCAGCAATTTCTTTCTCATCTCTCTTATTCAGCTTGTTGGGGTCATGGGAATCAAGATACTGAGGACAGTTCCTCTTCCAATGCTCCTGCTTCTTACAGTGGAAGCATTATACCAGATCTAGATTATTCTTAGACCTTATGCTTAAACTGGGCATAGAGGCCCCAGCACGAACAACTTCATGCTACTGAACAACATTCAACTTTTCATACTTATTATCGAAATTGGATGCCATAAGTTTATCAGTATCTAACAGTGAATGGAGCAACTATGGTTTGGGTTTAATTGCATAAAGAAGAACCAAAAGCCTAATTAGTAATTGATTTATTAAACCTAAAGATTTTAACTTTAATCAAAAGGTTTCTCCCACTATTTTATTCGAACTGGTAGTCTCTACCTTCAATTCGAAGAATTATCCTAATTTCTTAGTGGGTACTAGAATCCACATAGACTGCACACAAGCTCAACTATGGTTGGTCAACCCATATACATCTAAGAATAGGTTCATAACTAATTATTTTTTTAAATAATTTTTAGTAATTTAATTTTATCTCAGGTATCTTTTCAGTAGGCTAGGGCCTCCACTGAAAGTTCTGGTTAGGTCCAATCATTAACATTATCATACTTGGTCCATCTAACTTATGAATGATTAAGCCCAACTGTGGTTGGCCAACCTAATCACCATTTAGAGAGACGTGGCCAAGAAATTATATAATGAATGATAATTTCATTAATGGATAAGCACCAGGCCTATGGTCCTCCAATGATTATCCAACTAATGGATCCATTATTATCCACTTAATGGGTGGCTATAATCTAGTTAATACCATAACTATTTTATTTTAAGGATCTAATAATTTTAAAAGACTATAATTTTAAAAAAAAGAGAAGATCAGATGAACCAGCTTGTCATGGTCCTTCCACTAGCTTCACCAAGTCAGCTTAAGGAAGACCAATAATAAGCTGGTCAAGGAGCACCTAAATCAGTCACACTGATTTACCTAGCTGACATGGGTTAGCTTGAATAGTCAAGTGATCCAATCAAAATATAATTTCACCAAGAGGCTAGGTAAGTTCGATCAGTGAGAGAGTCTACCAAAACTTACCTTAAACACCATCAGAAATGGCCAGGTAAGCAGATTGCCAATTAAAGACCATCGATCTGGTTTACCTTAGACATCAACTAGTTTAATTAGTCTTGATTAGATCAACCTAATAGTTCATGCTAGATCGCATAGCTAAGAATCAAGCCCATCTTGAGTCTCGTTAAAGACATGAACTTGACCAACTATAACTATTGTAATTGATCTAGAGAATCCTTGATCTAATCTAAGACAATAATTGATTAGATTTAGTCAATTCTTTAATTAAGTCCATTCTTTAATCTAATCCTAGGTCTAACCTAATTAATGAATCTTGTTGGGGATAAATCCCGCTCCTGCCAAAGCCCGGCCCGACGCTCAGCCTAATGTAACCAGTAGCCGTGGAAGAGCTTCGACAGATGGGATTCAGACGAACTCCCAGCGGTCGAGCTTCTTCCAGCAGGCCGAACTGTCAGCTCCCGAACTCCTTCGGACTCCCCACGGTCGAACTCCTTCGGACCAACTCCAAGCGGCCGAACTCCTTCGCACTCCCCACGGCCGAACTCCTTCGGACCGACTCCAAGCGGCCGAGCTTCAATGAAGTCCTCTCAGCGGCCGAACTCCTCAGCGGACGGGCTTTAGCGGAATCCCCAAGCGGTCATCACTCAGGAGCCCGAACTCCTCAGCAGTCGTCACTCGATCGAACTCCTCAGCGGTCGCCCTCATCGAACATCGGCCGACCAAGCTCCTACCCAACTCTCAAGTGTCCCAGCCTCAGCCGAAGTCCAACAGCCGACCGAACCCCAGATGGCCGAGCTTCGGATTCTCAGCAGCCGAACTCTTCAGCGGACGAGCCTTAGCTGCATACCTCCAGCCAGACGCCTATGGGAGCCGAACTCCCTCCTATCTTCCTCTTCAGGAGCCCGAACTCCTCCGAAATGGGCACACGATGAAGGCCTTCAACCCTTCATTCGGCAAGCTCTGCAACCATCACCATCAGTCAGTCCACCGTAGGCGATAACGATCCACTGTCAGGCGACGATGGCTATCACCCTCAATCCGCCGACCCACTGTCAGGCGGCGATGGCTGTCACCCTCAATCCACCACACACGGCACCATCTCGTGAGACTGACTCCGCCGAACCTCGAGCAGCCCGTCAGCATGCGACTGCAGTTATCACCATCAAGCTCCACTATATAAAGGACCCTTCCGACACACTAAGGCTAAGCTCTCTGAACTCTCGACTCTCTAAGCTCTCCTCCTCCTCATCTCTAAGCTCCGGAACTCATTCCGAGCACTCCATTACTGTTGGCCGGAAACTAACTTGACCGTCGGAGGGTCCTGCCGGAGCCACCCCCCACCGGTTCCGGATGGGACTTCATTTTGCAGGTCCCCGGCGGCGACCTCAGCGGCCTCGACTCCGGCGACCTCCGACGAAGATGGATTTCTGCACCAACAGATTGGCGCTAGAGGAAGGGCCTGAACCTTCGAGGTTCCCTTGTTCTTAAAGGAGTGCTCGGCGACTCTTCTCTTCCCTCTCCGAAGATCCCCCTTTCTCTCTCGAAAGAAAATGCCCCCCAGGAGAGCCTTGACCCGGCGATCGGCGGCCTCCGCAGCCCGATCCAGTTCGGGTCCGTCTGCCCCCGCTCCGGCCCCGGCTACCCGAGCTCACTCCGTAGCCGCGGTGGACGTGGAGCAGTTCAGCCTGCTTGCCCAGTAGGTCCGCGACCTTACGGAGGCAGTGCGGGCGATGCAGGCCTTGCATCCATGGGACCTGGTATCAGCTCGATCGGTGCAGGATTCCCTAAAGTCCCAGGGTCCGACCCAGGGGCGACCAGCATGGACTACCCGACCTTCAGTCCCCGGAAAGGGAAAGCAGCCAGGGGAGAGCCCCCGCTCGGACCACGGCTCGACCCAGGGAGAAGCTCCACGCCCATTCTGCGAGAAGACTTTGGAGATCAAGGATCGCGAGGACCTCCTGGATCAAAGGCTCTTGAAAATGAGCCGATGCATAGAGGAACTTCGTCATACTCCCTCCTTCCGCGGTAATGACGTCTACACTGACCCCCCTTTTTTGCAGAAAATCATGCAGGAGCCGATCCCGCCGAACTTCAAACTCCCACAGTTTGAGAGCTACGACGGGACCACCGACCCGGTCGACCATTTGGAAGCCTTTCGGACGACGATGCTGCTCCACGGCGTGCCAGACGCCATATTGTGCCGGGCCTTCCCCTCTACCCTTAAAGGAGCTGCCAGGAATTGGTACTCGGCGCTCAAGCCGAGTACCATCTTATCGTTTGACCAGATGAGTCAACAGTTCGTAGCCCACTTCATCAGTAGCAGGCGGCCCCGCCGAGGTTCGGATTCCTTGATGGCCATCAGGCAAAAGGAGGGGGAACCCATCCGGGCTTATGTCACCCGGTTTAACGCTGCCGCACTGGAAGTCCGGAACCTGGACCCATCAGTCGCCATGGCCGCCCTCAAGGGCGGCCTCCGGAAGAACGACTTGTTGTTCTCCCTGGAAAAGAAGTATCCAAGGAATTTCGCGGACATGCTTGCTCGGGCTGAAGGATACGCCCGGGCAGAGGAGGCCTTCAAGGCCAGGGATGATGAAGCCGACGGTGAGCGGCGAGCTGAAGGGCCGAGCAGGTCCATCGAGGGAGAGAAGCGGAGTAAAGCTCGGCGGCGCTCCCGGACTCCTCCCGGTCATTGGCGGACCCGAACTCTCCAAGGGAACCCGAGGTGGGGAAGCCCAGAAGGAACAGCGCGCCGAGGTTCTCCTCAGCGCCGAAGCTCTCCCCGACAAAGGTTCCGCAACTACGCCCCCCTCAACACTCCGAAGGCCCAAGTGCTGATGGAAATCGGGGAACAGCTTCCGAGGCCAGGACCAAATGCGTTCCCGACCCAGCAAACGCGAACCCCAACAAGTTTTGCCGCTATCATCGCGACCACGGCCACGACACCGAAGAGTGCATCCAGCTCCGAGACGAGATCGAAAAGCTCGTCAGGTGAGGTAGACTCGGTCGATTCCTGCAAAGGTGGCCCGAAGAGCGAGGGGAGCGGCTAAGAGCGGTACCATTGGATAGGGAGAGCCAGGAAGGTCGGCCGCCTCTTGGCGTCATCAACACTATCTCGGGCACCGAAGAAGCAGAGGATCGCAGAGCTCGTGGCCTTCACCGAGGAGGGCGAACGAGGAATCCAATTTCCACATAGTAACGTAGTTGTAATTTCCTTAAATATTGCTGACTACGATGTACGCTGCATTTTGCTAGATAATAGAAGTTCGGTCGATGTATTGTCCTACGATGCCTTCTTAAAAATTGTCCCTGTCTGACGACCAGTTGGAGCCGATAAATTCTCCATTGGTAGGATTTACCAGCAACACCGTACCAGCCGAAGTCTGCTCCGAATCGGGGAGGCCAGCGCATGGTAGAGGAGGTCGTCTGGACGGGACTTGCTGCTCGAGGGAGCTCCGAGGAACAACACCCCGTCGACCCCTCAAACGAGAGCGCGCTGTCCACGACTTTCCCTTCGGTAAAATTCTCCCCTCTGCAATAATATTATTTCTGGATGCGAAAACTATGCGATGACAGGAGAGCAGCAGTCAATAATCGCCGCGTTAGGAACAGGAGGAGAACCTCGTCCTAACGCGAGCAACAAGCTCGGCCGCAGGAGATAAGATCTCCCCCGAGCGCGATAAGATCTCCCCCGAGCGCGCACCTCGGCCGCAGGAGATAAGATCTCCCCCGAGAGAAGCTCGGCCGCAGGAGATAAGATCTCCCCCGAGCGCGCACATTCGGCTAGAGATAAGATCTCTCCCGAGCGACCGTTGACAACCTCGGCTAGGAGATAAGATCTCTCCCGAGCGACCGTCAACCTCGGTTAGGAACAGGAGGAGAACCTCGTCCTAACACGAGCAACCTCGGCTAGAGATAAGATCTCTCCCGAGCGACCGTTGACAACCTCGGCTAGAGATAAGATCTCTCCCCGAGCGACCGAAGCTCGGTTAGGAACAGGAGATAAGAACCTCGTCCCCTAACACGAGCATCAACCTCGGCTAGAGATAAGATCTCTCCCGAGCGACCGTCGGCGGCTAGAGATAAGATCTCCCCGAGCGAGGTTAGGAACAGGAGCTCGAGCAGGAGATAAGATCTCCCCGAGCGGAAGCTCGGCTAGGAGATAAGATCTCCCCGAGCGACGCACTTCAACCTCGGCCGCAGGAGATAAGATCTCTCCCGAGGGAAGCTCAGCTGCAGGAGATAAGATCTCCCCCGAGCGTGCACTTCAACCTCGGCTGCAGGAGAGGAGGTCTCCCTCGAGTCAACTTCAGCTGATGAAGACAATGTCGCCTCCGAGGAGCTCAACTCCGACCTCGACCACAAGAGGTGAGATTTACTTCGGCTTCAACATCAGCTTCATCGACTTTAGCTGGAAACGAGTTCCATTTCAACTCCAAACATCGACTGGAGATGAGGTCTCCCCCAAGCCTCAGCCTCAACTTCAGCATCAACATTGGCTGGAGATGAGACCTCCCCCCGAGCTTCAGCTGCAACAAATGCGGAGCCTGGAAGAAGACTTCGACAGTCGCCTGTTTTGGTACTCTCTTCCTTCAATTTTTGAACTCGGGAGTGGGGGGCGACTGTTGGGGATAAATCTCGCTCCTGCCGAAGCCCAGCCCGACGCTCAGCCTAATGTAACCAGTAGCCGCAGAAGAGCTTCGACAGACGGGCTTCAGCCGAACTCCCAGCGGCCGAGCTTCTTCCAGCAGGCCGAACTGGTCAGCTCCCGAACTCCTTCGAACTCCCCACGGTCGAACTCCTTCAGACCAACTCCAAGCGGCCGAACTCCTTCGCACTCCCCATGGCCGAACTCCTTCGGACCGACTCCAAGCGGCCGAGCTTCAATGAAGTCCTCTCAGCGGCCGAACTCCTCAGCGGATGGGCTTTAGCGGAATCCCCAAGCGGTCGTCACTCAGGAGCCCGAACTCCTCAGCAGTCGTCACTCGGCCGAACTCCTCAGCGGTCGCCCTCATCGAACTTCGACCGACCAAGCTCCTACCGAACTCTCAAGTGTCCTAGCCTCAGTCGAAGTCCAACAGCCGACCGAACCCCAGACGGCCGAGCTTCGGATTCTCAACAGCCAAACTCTTCAGCGGATGAGCCTTAGCTATGTACCTCCAGCCAGACGCCTATGGGAGCCGAACTCCCTCCTATCTTCCTCTTCAAGAGCCCGAACTCCTTCGAAATGGGCACACGACGAAGGCCTTCAATCCTTCATTCGGCAAGCTCTGCAACCATCACCATCAGTCAGTCCGCCACAGGCGATAGCGACCCACTATCAAGCGGCGATGGCTGTCACCCTCAATCCGCTGACCCACTGTCAGGCGGCGATGGCTGTCACCCTCAATCCGCCGCACACGGCACCTTTCCGTGAGACTGACTCCACCGAACCTCGAGCAGCCCGTCAGCATGCGGCTGCAGTTGTCACCATCAAGCTCCACTATATAAAGGACCCTCCCGACACACTAAGGCTAAGCTCTCTGAACTCTCAACTCTCTAAGCTCTCCTCCTCCTCATCTCTAGGCTCCGGAACTCATTCTGAGCACTCCATTACTGTTGGCCGAAAACTAACTTGACCATCGGAGGGTTTTGCCGGAGCCACCCCCCACCGATTTCGGACGGGACTTCATTTTGCAGGTCCCCGACGGCGACCTCAGCGGACTCGACTCCGGCGACCTCCAGCGAAGATGGATTTCTGCACCAACAAATCTAATACCCACTAACCCATTTAATCCAATATGTTATGATTTGTGTCTTAGGATCTTCAATTCATAATCCTAGATCCTAATCAAACAACTTCTTAATTCTTAATTAAGTTTTGGGATGACGGCTGGGATTCAACTTTTTAAAAATAATTTTTATATTTATAAATTATTTTTATAATATGGTTCTACCAACCAAGTTGCATGTTTGATTCATAATCAATATGCAAGTAAGATAAGCTGAAACTACTTTAGATCTAATCTAAATAGGTTTATGTAATTAATATAGTTTCAACTCCAATCAATCATAAATTATCTTAGATCAAATCTAACATATTTATGATGATTAAAATTAGATTAAAATATTTTTAATCAGATCATAAATTTTTTTAGATATAATCTAAAATTTTATCATCAATATTTTAGATTAGCACGTACTAGGACAACCTCGCCACTATAAGGGGTAAACCTTACAATAGGACAAATTTATAATTAGTCCATGCAATCTAAAATTTTTATTTTTAGATCTAAAATTCTTTTAAATTTAATAAATAATAAATAAAATAAGATCATATCTAATAAATTTGTGATAAAAAATAGATCTATATGAACTAGGACAACCTCTCCATTGTAAGGAATAAACCTTATAACAGGACAATCTTATAATCAATTCATGTAATCATAATTTTTAATTTTAGATTTAATAATCAGATTATAAATCAAATCTAATCTAAGAAATAATCTAAATATGAACATATTGAAGAGAACGCATAGGATTTCTAGCTTTGATTTTAAAATTTTTTTTCAAAGATTGCACAGTAAAAATAATTATTAATCATATTAATAATAAAAACTACAGATCTAATCTAAAAATGCTACACTATACAGGATCTAATGTACATATATATGCATGCATATCTGAAAAATAAAATATCAAGTGCAGTAAAACTATTTTACTGCTTCTATGTGTTTAGAACACGTTATCCTTTCATGGATAGATGATCTCCGTATTTGATTTCCACGGTATAGATCTGATCATCGCAAAATAGCCACACACGCATCTGGCCTCTATGGGTGATCCACACGAGGCTCTGATCTCAATCAATTCCTCTCGAGTGCTAACTCGCTATAGGAACCTTTGATGGCTGATATCAAATTGAACTCCTTCAATCTTCTTCACCAGCTCTTCGGATGCTCTGATTTACCGATGTAGATAAGAAATATAGGAGGTTCTTCTTTCAGATCTGTGAACTCACGACCCTCATTGCTCACAATCTAGAACCCAAATCCTAGATGGATTCTAAGGTATGCACTCACCCAAGAACCTTGCACCTAGAATTCCTCATGCAGAGAAAAGACTCTCTCTTCTTTTTCTCACACATTCTCTTTTTTGAGTTCTTTTTAGTTCTTATCTACATTCCCATAAAATCAGGTATTTTATAGATGCGCACAAATAAGAAAGGCATGAGGAAGAGGTATAGATTAAGTGGTTATCCATTCAAACTCAAATCTTATTTGAATTAAACTAGTAACCAGATTAAACCTATCCATTTTGGATGTGAGAAGGAAGGGCGTGCGCCCTCTTATGCATGAAATTCTTTATGAGAATTCTTAATTCTCATGGAGAATAGATGGCGTAATATTTTGATGATGTGGCTCATGAGAAGACTAGTCAAACTAGTCTCTTATTTGACATCCAATTGAACCAATCCAATCCAAATTGGTTAGGTCCAATTAGATCAGAATAAACCCAACTTATTTAGGCTTAATTAGGCTTAGTTAAATCCTAATCAAATCAAAAATTAATCAAGCCAAACCTCTGATCCAATCAGGGAACAACCTCCTTGACGATTAGATCATCTCATAACCTAGTTGGGTTAAATCTAAATGAATCCAATTCAATTGGTTTTGATCAAAAATAATCACTTAATCAAATTAAGTTAATTAATGATCAAATCACTAATTAATTTTTTATTGATTGGCCATTATATCAAATAGGAATCTTTAGTGTGTGTGATCCCATAGGTTCAGACCTAAGCCGATAGTATAGGAACCAATTTTCTATACTAATCGAAGTGACCATCTAGCAATGGTATCCAACATCCAGATAGGCCAAATGGTGCTATTGCAACATTCAAAACCTACATGAATATGGTTACCGCATAATATATTCCTTTGATCTCTATGCATAGGATGACTTAGGGTTTAACTATCAAACCTAGAAGATACATCCAAATCGTGTCTCAAAGTAATTAGTTCTGGAACCCCTCACTAGGACTATCCTAGCAAGGCTTTGCTTAATTGAAATACTATTGAGCACAGCTCTTGAGTCTAGGAGTGGTCAAACCCATCTCGACTCACGCACCGACTCCTCAAGTACTTGACTGTACCAAAAAATCTTCCATCACTAAATTAGAAATTTAGGTAGTTCTGTGTATGAAATTATGTCCTAAAGCCAATCATCATCCTGTTGACGATTGAGCTATTTTATAATTATTATTAATTTATTAATTAATAAAAATATTTTGACATCTTTTTCATCATAAGTTTACATCTTCAAATGAACTCCATTATTGTGATGAAGTCCTTAGGATTGTTTAGTTTCGATAAAGAGAGGATTTATCGATTAGTCCATAAATGGGTTCACGACCAAATGATAGACTGTTAATTAGGACAACAGCATCTATCGAGCATAGGTCGCTATATACCATATAGGTTGGTTGTCCTCTTAACTAAGAAGTGTGGAGACACTGGTATGGCATATAGGTGAGATGTATGAGTACATCGTCATTGAACGTGACCAACTCTAGAGCATTATGTTGTTGAGAATGTCTCTGATGGGATATAGGTATAAGTATCCCTTAGACCTGAGATCACCTTAGTAACTTGCAAGCAACTCACTGTGCTTTGGTACCGAACTAACTGAATTTTTAATTCAACAATGGAAGACTTTTGAGTATAGTCAAGTACTTACAAAGTTGGAGTGTGATCAAGATGGAATTGACCACTCCATGAGTTAGAGAAGAATGTATCACTATATTTCAATATAGCAAAATCTTGGCCAGAATAATCCATCAGATGGATTTGATATTTTAAAATATAATGTGGACAACCTGATCAGAGTTAATAGTTGAACTCTGAGGTGTCCTATGAGCATTATGGTCAAGGAGATGAATTATATGAAAACTATATCCGCATGGATTCTAAGGACGGTGTTCTACACCTTCGACCTATCCGACCGTCGGATATCATTGCTAGATGGTCACTTCGATTGGTATAAAAATTTATTTCTATGCTATTGACTTAGGTTCGGACCTATGAGGTGATACACATTAGAGCTTACGATCTGATTGGATGGTTGATCAATGATTAAGAATCATTCTAAGGTTAAACAATCAATATGATTTGTGTTTAACCTAGTGCAATTGGATTACTAATTAGCTTAATTTAATTAAGCCAATAGGATGAGATTAAGTCTAATTAAATATGATTTAATTAGATTTAGTTTGGACTTGATTGGATCAAGTCTAATTGGTTTATTGGATAAGCCAAGTGCAAGGAAGAACTAGTCCTAGTCTAACTAGGACTCGGATTAACCCAATTTTCTATTTTGATTAAAAAATAAATTAAAATTAAATCTAATTTAATCTAATTTAATTAAGTTCTTAAATGAGTTAGGGTCTTATTTAATTGGATTGGTTTAATCTTGATTTTATTTGGTTAAAAGATCTTGTTTGATCAAATTGAACAGGAGTCCTAGTGTGACTAGGACTACCTATTACTTGCACCACTTAATCCTCATGCCCCATGCCCTTTTTTTTTTGTTTATTACATGAAAACTCTCCACTCCCATGGCTTCTCATGCTCTCTTTCTCTCCTCCTTTTCTCATAAGGCATTTTGTTGGAAGACCAAGTCAAAAGAGGAGTTAGTTTTGCTTAGGATTCTATGAGATAGAATTCTTATTGACCAAAACACCTTCCCTTGAGTGCCACCCCTTCTTTTAATTAATTCTTCTCTTATTCTATGAAAATAATCTTCTTTTTTGTGTGCCCTCCCTTGTTGGTCCACACCAATAATTATGGAGGAGGCACCCAAGAGTTGGGCATCCCAACAACTTCCCATGTTTGGACATTCCTAGTCTATGATTTTGATCTAACTTGGACTCTTCTTTTTCTCTACTTATTGGATGAATGTTATTCTAATTTTTTTATGAAATATGTTGATTTAGAAGAGGTTTGAGGTGTGCAAAAATTAGAGGAAGAGGGTCCTTGGGCATGGGGGTTCCATAGGCACCAAACTAGGTGTCTAGGTAAGAGAAAAGAGAAGAAGAAGAGGGTCTTCTTCTAGGGCTATTTTATTTTCAATCTCTCCTTTTTTTTTTTTAAGTTTTTTTTGAGAGAGTCTCAGATCAGTAAACTCTCATCTTCTTTCTCATATTTTAGAGAGTCCAAATTTTGAAGAAGGGAGCATCAGATCGACCATCGAAGAAGGATCGGCATAGTACTAGCATGCTGTGTTGATTTTCTGCATCGGACTTCAGATTAGAGATTGTAGACTCATGTGGATGACTCCAAGAGGTCGGATGAGTGTGCAGCTTATGAGATCATCCTCATGCCTAGATCAGCAAGTTAGAACATCTAACTTGCTTAGGTAATAGATATGATCTATAAACTTCATACCAACATTTGATGTAGTATAGATCTAGGTTGATTTGATCAACCTTTTATTTTTTATTTGATTTTAATTTTTAATTTAATATCATATCTTGTTCATATAATAGATCTAAGATCTAGATATTTATATATTTATTTAAATAAAAATTTAATTTATTTAAGTCTTCTGTTGCAAGATCTTGAAAAAATTTTCAAGATCTACCTGTAAAATCCTAGATCTGGTTCCTGCAATTGATATCAAAGCAAGACTGTTATTATATAATTTTTATGCATGTTTAAATTATTTCTTAGATTAGATATAATTTATAATTTAATTATTAAATATAAAATTAAAAAAAATTTAGATCTCATGAACTACCATAAGGTTGTCCTGCTGTAAGGTTTACCCCTTACAGTGAATAGGTTATCCTAGTTCGTGATGATCTGACTCTAATCATAAATTTATTAGATTTAATTTAATTTTATTTATAATTTAATAGATTTAAAATAGTTTTAAATTTAAAAATAAAATATTTTAGATTGCACGAACTGTCATAAGGTTGTCCTGCTGTAAGGTTTATCCCTTATAGTGAATAGGTTGTCCGATCTAAAATATTGATCATAAAATTTTAAATTAGATCTAAGATATTTTATGATCTAATTAAAAATATTTTAATCTAATTTTAATCTTCATAAATATGTTAGATTTGATCTAGGAAGATTTATGATTGATTATTATTAAAACTATTTCAATTATATGAACCTATTTAGATTAGATCTAAAGTAGATTCATGTTTATGTTACTTGCATATTGATTATGAATCAAATATGTAACTTGTTTGATAGAACCATTTACAAATATGAAAACTATTTTCAAAAAGCCAAACCCCAACCCTCAGCCTAAAACTTATTTAAGAATTAAGAAGTTATTTGATTAGGTTCTAGGATTGTAAATTGAAGATCCTATGACATGAATCATAACACATTGTGTTAATGGGTTAGTAGAGATTAGGTCCATTAATTGAGTTAGACCTAGGGTTAGATTAAAGAATGAACTTAATTAGAGAATTGACTAAATCTAATCAATTATTGTCTTAGATTAGGTCAAGTATTCTCTAGATCAATTGCAATAGTTGTAGTTGGTCAAGTCCATGTCTTTAACAAGACCCAAGATGGACTTGATTCTTGGCTACGCGGTCTAGCACGAACTATTAGGTTGATCTAATTGAAATAAATTAAACTAGTTGGTATCTAAGGTAAACCAAACTAGTGATTTTTAATTGGCAGCTCACTTACCTGATCATTTCTGATGATGTTTAAGGCAAGCCCGGTAGATCCTTTCACCGATCAAACTTATCTGACCTCTTGGTGAGATTATATTTTTATTAGATTGCTTAACTATTTGAGCTGACCCAAGTCAGCTAGGTAAATCAGTTTGACTAATTTAGATGCTTCTAGACTAGCCTATTAATGATCTTCCTTAAGCTGACTTGGTGAAGTTAGTGGGAGGATCATGACAAGCTGGTTAATCTGACCTACTTGCTTCTATAAATTAAATCCTCTAAAATTATTAGATTCCTAAAATAAAATAGTTTTATGATAACTAGATCATAGCCTCCCATTAAAGTGGATGATAATGAGTCCATCAATTGGATAATCATTGGAGGCCCAAAGGCCTGGTGCTTATCGATTGATGGAATTATCATTCATTATATAATCTCTTGGATACATCTTTTTAAATGGTGGTTAGGTGGACCAACCAAAGTTAGGCCTGATCATTCATTGGTTGGATGGGCCAAGTATGGTCATATTAATGGTTGGACCTAATTGGACCCTTTTCTAAGAAGGCCAAAGCCAACTAATCAAGGCTTAGGACAAAATTTAATTACTAAAAATTATTTGAAGAAATAATTGATTATGAACCTATTCTTAGATGTACATGAGTAGGCCAACCAAAGTTGGGCTCATATACAGTCTATGTGGATTCTAGTATCCACTAAGAAATTAGGATAATTCCTCAAATTGGAGGTAGAGGCTATCAATTCAAATAAAATAGTGGGAGAAACCTTTTAATGAAAGTCTAAATCTTTAGGATTAATGAATTAATTACTAACTAGATTTTGGTTTTTCTTTGTACAGACATGGCCACTTCCCTATCGTTCCAATCATTATTGGACAATGATAAGTTGGTGGGATCCAACTTCGATAGCTGGTACCAAAAGTTGAAGATTATCCTAGAGCATGAATGGATCCTATAAGTGCTGATGGATCTTGCACCTGAGGAGCTAGCTGCCAATGCATGTGGAACAGTCAGAGATACTTATCAGAAGTGGCTTAGTGATTGAACCATAGTGCGCTGCATTATGCTGGCTGTGATGAGTGATGAGTTCAGTCGCAGGTTTGAGATAGCTCAGCCAAATCAAATGCTCCAAGTCTTGGAGGATTCTTTTAGCACACCCGATGATGTTGAGAGGCATAAGATTAGTTGTGCCATCTTCAATGCCAGAATGCGGGATGGAGCCTCTGTCACTGATCATGTACTATATATGATCGAGCTGATAGAGTGCTTGAGCAAACTCAACTTTCCCTTGTATGAACAACTTGGAAAAGATGCAATACTGAACTCGCTGCCAAAGTCCTATCTTCCTTTTCTTACTCATTACAGAATGATAAAGCCTGAAGTAAACTACCATGGCTTACTGGGGTTACTTCAGAACTTTGAGAAGGATCACCAACTCAATAAAGAGTCAGTGAACTTAGTGGGAGGTTCATCTTCTGATTCTCGATCCTTTAGAAAAGGGAAGAAGAACAAGAAGAAGAAAATAAAGAAGGTGCAAGTTCAGATTGAGATGTTAGTGCAGTGCCAGACCAAGAAGATCAAGCCCGATAAGGGTCAAGCTGAATGCTTCTTTTGTAAGAAGCAGGGGCATTGGAAGAGGAACTATCCTCAATACATTGCCTTCCTGATCCAAATAGGTAGAGAAAGAAGCAAGCTATTGCTGGGCAAGATATTTATATGATAACTTCTTGCAATTTCTCTATTTATGATATTACTGACTGGATATTGGATATCGGTAGCCCTTACCATATTTGCAATTCATTATAGGAGTTGCAGGTCAGTAGAAGATTCGAGCAAGGTGAGATATTCCTAAACATTGGAGATGGAAGATTAGTTTTAGTTCTAGCTTTTGGAATTTTGAAACTTGTATTTGAATCTCATATCGTTGTTCTTAGTGATTATCATTTCTGTCCTAGTTTTCTTTTAAATATTATTTCTGTAGGCCTTTTGGCCATGAACAATTATGAAATTTTAATAAAGAAATAAGTTTGTAATGTCATTGTGAATGGTATTACTGCTTTCTATGGATAATTGAACAATGGTGTATATATATTATCACAACCTATTAATATAGTCTATTCTATTGGCAAGCACCCTAGATTAGATAGTGTATCAGATATCTACTAATGGCACTATAGATTAGGTCATATAAACAAGAACAGGATAAATAGGTTGACTCAAGAGGAAATCCTCGAAGTCAATGATTGTCAATCACTTTCAACCTATGAGTCTTGTCTTCTTGGTAAAATGACCAAGTCATCTTTTATTGGAAAAGATGAGAGAGCCAATGAGCTCTTAGGTCTAATACATACTGATGTATGTGGACCAACGAGCATAATTATCAGAGGTGGATATGTCTACTTTATCACTTTCATAGATGATCTATCCAGATATGGATATATCTATCTGATAAAACATATGTTAGATTCTTTTGAAATATTCAAATGATTTCGAAGTAAAGTAGGAAAATAAACTAGAAAGAGTATTAAAATTCTTCAATTTGATCGAGAAGGAGAATACCTTTCTAATGAGTTTTTCACATATTTAGGAGAGAATGGAATTCTCTTTCAATGGACTCCTCCTAGAACACCATAGCATAATGGTGTGTTTAAAAGGAGGAATCGAACTTCGTTAGACATGGTCTGATCCATGATGGGATTTACTAGCTTGTCGGTATCCTTCCAGGGATATGCACTCGAATCGGCTTATTATCAATTAAACAGGATTCTAAAAAAGTCTGTAGTTAAAACCCCATATGAGATATGGACAGGACCTAAGCCAGTACTTTCACACCTTAGGATTTGGGGGTGTCCAGCTTATGTCAAATGATTAATTACAGACAAACTTGGACCTAGGTTTGATAAAGTACATTCATAGGATACCCAAAAGAGATCAAAGGATACTATTTCTACAATGCTAATGAGCAAAAGGTGTTTGTCAGCCTTAGGACAACCTTTTTGGAAAAGGAGTTCCTTGGTGAAGGAACTATTGCCTCTAAGGTTGAACTCGATGAAGTTCAATAAATAGAAAGTCTAACATAGAATGTTGAACCTAAGTCGGATTTGATTAGATCAGATCGAAAGTCTAGTGAACCCGCACCATTAAGGCAATTTGGTAGAGTACAGCACCATCCAGATAGATACTATGGATTCTTGATCTAGAATGGTGATCCCATCAAACTCGATGAGAATGATGAGGATTCGATCACTTATATGGATGCGATGTAGAGACCCGAATTTGAGAAATGGCTAGAAGCCATAAGATCCGAAATAGATTTCATGAAGGTCAATGATGTATGGACATTAGTTGACCCACCTAAAGGAGTTAAATTCATTAGGTGTAAATGGATCTTCAAAAGGAAGAGGGGCGCAGATGGAAAGGTGGAGACCTATAAAGCATGTCTGGTTACCAAGGGGTATCGTCAACATTATGGTATTGACTATGATGAGATGTTCTCTCCTGTGGCAATGCTCAAGTCCATTCGGATCATGTTTTTCATTGCTATCCATCTAGACTATGAGATCTGGTAGATGGATGTGAAGATAACTTTTCTAAATGGAGAGCTGACCAAAGAGGTGTATATGAAACAACCAGAAGGGTTCACATCCATAGATGAGTCCAAGGTGTGTAAGCTTTAGATATCCATTTATGGATTGAAGCAGACATCTCGGAGTTGGAACATGCATTTTGATAAAGTGATTAAAACATATGGCTTCATTAAGAATTGAGAAGAACCCTACATTTATAAATGGATAAATGGTCCAGCAGTCGTATTCCTTATTTTATACGTGGATGACATTTTCTTAATCGAAAATGACATCCCCACACTATGAGGAATAAAAGTCTGGTTGTCATCATAGTTTTTCATAAAGGACTTGGGTGAAGCATCCTACGTTCTAGGGATGAAGATCTATAGGGATAGATCTAAAAGGATGCTTGGTATATTTCAGTCCATGTATATAAAAACTGTGCTGAAGAGGTTCAGTATGGAGAATTCCAAAAAGAGCTATCTCTCGATAGGCCAAGAAATTTCTCTCTCTAAGAAGGATTGTCTGACAACTCCTGAAGAGAGAGAGTGTATGAGTAGAATCTCATATGTTTCGACAATGGGGTCAATTATGTATAAAATGACATGTACGAGACTAGATGTGGCATACTTACTAGGAGTGGTGAGTAGATACCAGTCTGACCCTAGAGAAAATTATTGGAAGATGGTTAAAACAATCTTTAAGTATTTGAGAAATACTAAGAACCAATGATTGGTTTATGGTGAGTCAGATCTAAAACTTATGAGGTTTACAAACTCTAGCTTTCAATCTCACCATGATGATAGTAAAAGTATGTCGGGGTATATCTTTATTCTAAATGATGAAGCCATCTGCTGAAAAAGTTCCAAGCAACATATAGTGGCTGACTCTGTTTGCAAAGCAGAGTACATGGTAGCATCGGATGCAACAAACAAAGCTATGTGGCTGTGGAAGTTCATCATCAAGCTCGAAGTAGCACCCTCCATTGATGGTCCAGTCCTGCTCTACTGTGACAGCACTAGCACCATAGCTCAGGCAAAGGAACTGAAGGCACACCAGCGGACAAAACACATTCTACGTTGCTTTCATTTGGTCTATGAGATCGTGGATCATGGTGACATCGACCTTCAAAAGATCGATAGAAAGGAGAACCTAGCCGACCCCTTCACTAAAGCCCTGGCAATCAAGGAGTTGAACAACCATAAGTCGAAGATGGGTATTAGATACTGTGCTGAGTGGCTTTAGAACAAGTGGGAGTTGTTAGAAATTATGTCCCAAAGCCAATCATCAGCCTATTAATGGTTGACCTATTTTGTAATTATAATTGATTTATTAATTAATAAAAATATTTTATCATCTTTTTCACCATAAGTTTACATCTTCAAATGAACTCCATTGTTGTGATGAAGTCCTTAGGACTATTTAGTTTCGATAAAAAAATGATTTATCGATTAGTCTTTAAATAGATTCACGACCAAATGATAGGCTGTTAATTAGGACAACAACATCTATCGAGCATAGGTCGCTATATGCCATATAGGTTGACTGTCCTCTTAACCAAAGAGTGTGGAGATACTAATATGGCATATAGGTGAGATATATGGGTACATCATCATTGAACATGACCAACTACAAAGCATTCTACTATCGAGAATGTCTCTAATGGGATGTAGGTATAAGTATCCCTTAGATCTGAAATCACCTTAGTGACTTGCAAGCAACTCACTGTACTTTGATATCGGACTAACTGAATTTTTAATTCAGCAATGGAAGGCTTTTGAGCACAGTCAAGTACTTACGAAGTCAGAGTATGATCAAGATGGAATTGACCACTATAAGAGTTGGAGAAGAATGTATCACTATATTTCAATATAGTAAAACTTTGGCCAAGATAATCGATTAGATAGATTTGATATTTTGAAATACAATGTGGATAACCCGATCAGAGTTGATAGTTGAACTATGAGGTGTCCTACGAGTATTATGGTCAAGGGGATGAATTATATGAAAACTATATCTGCATGGGTTCTAAGGATGGTATTCTACACCTTCGACCTATCCGACCGTCGAGTATCATTGTTAGATGGTCACTTCGAATGGTATAAAAATTTATTTTTGTGCTACTGACTTAGGTTTAGACCTATGAGGTCACATACATTGGAGCATACGATCTGATCAGATGGTTGATCAATGATTAAGAATCATTCTAGGATTAAACTGTTAGATATGTGTGCCCTAGAAGCCAGAATTGGCTGACACTTGTAATACACTTCTAGAGGCAAAATTATAATTTTGATTATAAATAATAAAATAAATTATTTTCTATAACATATGTGTATTTAGTATCTATGATACAACCCTTGAGTTAATGGTAATGATAATTCTTATTTTCAAGAGTTGAAAATTTAAGACAAGAATTTTCATTATTAACTCATAAAATGCTACCGACCGTAGGATCATCATGAGAATGGTGATTGATCCAGAAGGTTAGTGTACAATATCTTCCTTATAGTAGATAAGTTTTGAGTCTACGGTGTAGAGACATCGGAGCGAGAGTATAGGTACTCGTTAGAGAACGAGGGCACTAAGCGTGACCACCTCGAGTAGTCATAAGAAAGTCTACCTTCTCGTCGATGACTGACTCAAAGCTATAGTGGTGTGTCCGATTCTTTGACCTGAGGTGCATCGATAGTTCACCTTGAGGGTGTTATAGTTTGACTACACCATGACTCGATCTCCTAACCATTCGGAACCCTAAGGTGTATATTGGCTATAGCATTTTCATTGTAGGAATTAGATAGCACCAAGATGGAATCTATCTACCTCAGTGGATGAGTAGCAGTCCTATGATGATCATGAGAATCAAGTCCATAATCCCATGGCCATGGTAGAGAGTGAAATAATAGAAAGAGTTGTTAGATATGTGTGCCCTAGAAGCCAGAATTGGCTGACACTTGTAATACACTTCTAAGGGCAAAATTATAATTCTGACTATAAATAATAAAATAGATTATTTTCTATCACATATGTGTATTTAGTATCTGTGATACATCCCTTGAGATTAATGATAATGATAATTCTTATTTTGAAGAGTTGAAAATTTAAGATAAGAATTTTCATTTATTAACTCATAAAATGCTCCTGACCGTAGGATTATCATGAGGATGGTGATTGATCCAAAAGGTTAGTGTACAATCACTTTTTTGTAGTAGATGAGTCTTAAGTCTATGGTGTAGAGACACCAGAGCGAGAGTACAGATACTCGTTAGAGAATTAGGGCACTGAGTGTGACCACCTCAAGTAGTCATAAGAAAGTCTACCTTCTCGTCGATGACTGACTTGAAGCTGCATGATGTGTCTGGTTCTTTGACTTAAGGTGCATCGATAGTTCACCTTGAGGGTGTTATAGTTTGACTACAGCATGACTCGGTCTCCTAGCCATTCAAAATCCTGAGGTGTATGTTGGCTATAGCATGTTCATTGTAGGAATTAGATTGTACCAAGATGGAATCTATCTACCTCGGTGGATGAGGAGCAACCCTATGATGATCATAAGAATCAAGTCCATAAGCCCATGGCCATGGTAGAGAGTCAAATAACAGAAAGAGTTTCTATTAAGGTTTTCACATTGGACTTGAATCGAATGATTAAATCATATGATAGAAATTAGGGTTTGACGAGTTCACCTTAATCCCTAATCTGATCGGGGCTCAAGATAGAAGAACTTAATCACACAAGTAGCTGCACCGAGAGGTTCATTTTCAGTTTTGATGGGTTGCCACCATATGCTGCTAGGTGTCACTGGTGGATTTTGGGAGCAATTAGAATGATTTAGATGATCGATCATTCTAAGTTGTCTGAATCAGAAGAGTTCTGATCCATCGAAAGGAGTTTCGATGATGTCGATGATGGAGATCATGACATATCCCATTACCATACAGAACTGAACCTAACTGGATCACACAAATAAGGGTTTGGATCTGGATATCATCAATTGGACTAACCCAGTTCAATTGATTTGAATAAGATTCAATTAGGTTCAAGAAAATCGTGCTAGCACATGATTGAGCCTAACGTTCTCCTTTTTCTATCATAAAAGTTATCTCGACTGAGCCAAATGAGTTTGTGCTCACTCAGGTACCTTTACCTAATCTGACTGGAGCTTGTCCAAGTTAGAAAAGGGTTGTCTTAATTTATGAGATAAATTTGAGACAACACCTGCCATTTTTCGTCACCTACTAATTCTTGTACTTTGACTTGGTCAAACATTGACCTTTGACCCTTGGACATCTGCCCATGTGTCATGCACTTATTGGAGAGCTAGATAGGGGCTTGTCCCCTCTCTAGAAATTGGAAAGAAGGGGGCGCACATGCCTAGGATGGCGTGCGCCCATGGATAGGGATGCTGGAGTCCCATATGGATGGGACTCCAGGTTGCTTCTTGGTTTCTACTTAGGTGACCCTTGGGTATCTACTTTGACCAGTCTTAGGTGCACCATCTAAGAATGAACCTATGGGTCTCTCATCTGATTGGATCAGGTGATGTCATCCCACCAATCAGATTTAGATCTGATTGCACAAAGCAACGTGATTGGCCGGGGTGATGCAGCACTGCATGGTGCAGCAGAGTCTATAAATAGACCATATCTGCGCCCACTTTTAAGCTCTCCTCCTCTTAGCCATGCCCCAAGGCTGCCCCTCTCCCTTCTCCATGCCACCATCTAGCCCTCTCTCTCCTCTCCATGTCCCAAGAAAGTTGGGCCTTCAGATTAGTGCGAGTCAGGCAAGAAAAGTCTGACGAAAAAGGAAGAAGGCAACACTGCTGCAAAAATAACAGGTGATCTTCAGAAGAAGTTTTGAAGATCCTCCAAATTAGATCTAGATCTAATTTTTGAAAAAAAGAAAAAGAAAAAGAAGATCTCCAAATTCAGTCTGAGTGGATACCGATAGAGGCCAGGTACTTGCATGGCTAGATCCAGAACCTCAGGGCTTCGATATGATCATCAATGGATAATCAAATTACCTAGAATCAAGGTAAAATTAATTCAAAATTAATTTAATTTTATTTTCTTATTTATCAGATCATAAAATTAGATCTAAAAAGTGTTAGATCTGATGAGGATCTAAGAGGAAAGTTTTGAAATATGCCTCTCGATCCAATCAGATCTGAACGAACCTGACCCGGGAAATTCAGGATTTTCCTTCAACTGGTATCAGAGCTAGGTTCCCATAAAATTTATTTAGATCTAATTTAATTTGACAAATTAGTGATTACAGATTTCACATGAGATGTGATTAGATCTAAAATCAGAAAAATAAAAAATTAAAATTAATTAATCTAGATCTAATATGTATGAGATACATAACTAGACTAGGAATAGAATTGTTGTATGTGTAGTCTAGTATAATCTTATTTTTATTTGATTAAATATAATTTTTAGATCTATTTATTTACTATTTTTTGATCTTATAAATATTATAATCTAATCTAAAAATAGAAAATAAATTTAATTTAATTTATTCATATGAGATATGATAGTTGCATGTTTAGACTAGTTGTAGAATAGTTCTGCAAATAGGTCTAGATTAAATTTTATTTGATAAGATCAAATTTAAATTTAATTTTTTAGATGATTATGAGATAATTTAGATCTAAAAAACATGCATGCATGATACATGAGATGTATGCAAAATATGTTTTAATTAGATCAATTTTCTTATATGAGATATATGCTTAGATCTAATTAGTTTTTGTAGATTAGTTGTATTTCTGATTAAGGTATTCCCCTTGGCCGTCCGATCATAAGAATAAAGTAGGGCTTAAAGACCCTCTCCTTCCATTCGATGGGGTGTTCTTATGATGTGTAGGGGTGCTGCGCGTTCGTCCTTAATCAGAAATTGAAAACTTACTTTCTGCAAAATCCTAGATCCTGAAATCCCTAGGATCTTATTTGCATGTTTTATTTATGAACCCTAAACTTAATTAAGAATTAAGATTATGAAATATATTAGATCTAAAATTAAGAATTTTTAGATCTAAGACATGTTCATAAAATTGGGTTCGGGCTTGGGTAGCTCAATTAGGTCTAGCGGTTGATCAAACCGAATCAAGAGTTGGTTAGATGGGATCAACAATGCTTAAATTGACCAGCCTAATAGGATTAAGTCTGGGTCAAGATCGAGTCACGTGAGTGATCGATCAAGCTAAGACCTAATTAGGCTCAGTGGTTAGAGTCTGGATTGTAGGCTAACCCAATTGGTTCTGGCTCAATAATTTGTGTCTAAGGTAAGTTTGGCAGATACAACTGACTAGTTTTTAATTGAGAGCTACTCGACTCGAATGCATTCTTATCGAGTTAATGGCATATCCCTTCCATAGGTCTCACTTACCTGACCATATTTGTTGACTCAGTTCTGATATGAGGTGGTCAATAATCCGAGCTAACCCATGCCACTAGGTTAGTCATAATGGTTATGACTATGTCAAGTCTAGTTTAATGAGACCTAAATCAAATCTTCCTAAGAAAAGATTAAGTCTAAGATCTTCCACCATTGTAGATGTGTGGGCCCTTTCTGGGGTTGATTGTTCTTGGCTGGTTACAGTGGCTCAGTTGCACCGAGAAGATGCAACCATGTCTATTAGGCATTGGATGCTATGGGCTGGAGGATGAATTGGGCTCAATATTTTGGATACGATGAGAGACTCAATTAGAAATCCAATCTATACAAATGGTGGGTCTGACTTAACTAAGGAGTGGATCAATATTCCAAACATGGTGAGATTCATGAATTAGAGACCAAGATTGGATGCATCATGATTAGAAAATCATTGAACAAGAGTTGTTCACTCATTGGCTAACCCATCACTAATAACTGTTAGCTGAGGTGATGAGTAAGTCGGTGGAACTGCACCACCCACTAGAAATCAATAATCGTAGAGATTTTTGCATCTCTATAGAGGAAGTGTAGGAATCCAAGAAAATAGTGAGAGCTAATTTGTTTAAAAATAATATCTCTAAACAAATTGGTTAAGTCTTAATTACAATAGCTAACTAGAAACATTGACTCTCTATAGAGAAATATCTGCATCCAATCCACTAGCACGAATCCTAGACATCCATAGACTGACCGAACAAAATTAGAAGGATTGGCTCCAAAACCTCAAAATCATTTTGGGTTTCGAGAAGTTAACTCATGTATTAGACTAGGACTCTCCCACCTTGCTTGCCCATCCACTGAGCAGAGAGCGTCTCTAGATAAGTGGACAGATGAAGATAATAAGGCTAGATACTACATGTTGGGCTCAATGTCTGATGAACTTCAGCGCCAATATGAAGATATCAGGAATGCTCGCCAAATGTTGGCTCACCTACAGGAGATGTTTGGTGAATAGAGTCACACAGCCAAGTATCAAGTCACTAAACAAACATTCAAGGCTAAGATGCGTGATGGGCAGTCAGTCCAAGATCATTGTCTAATGATGATCAAGGATTTGGAAGAGCTTGAGAAGCTCAGAGTGAGGTTAGACTTGGATAAGCAGAATGATATAATTCTGCAATCCTTGACTGATGCATATGGGCAGTTCATCATGAACTACCATATGCATAAACCTTAAAACTCCTTGGCCAAACTTATGAACATGCTGGTTACCGCTGAGCTTTCCATGAAAGGTTCTAAAGGCTCAGTACTTGCTATGGAATGGACTTCTTCCAAGAGAAAATCATTTGGAAAGAAGAAGAAGTCTGTCAAAAAGTAGAAGGTGGAAGGAGGAAAGAAGAAAAAGGCAAAGCTGAAGAAGAAGGCCGCTGACAAAAAAAAAGTGTTTCCATTACAATGATGATGGTCACTGGAAGCGGAACAGTCCTACTTACTTGGCCACCCTAAAGAAGAAGGAGGCGGGTCCTTCTAGAGGTGTGCTCGTTATTAAGTCTAATCTTACGATTTTTTCTACATCTAGTTGGATGCTTGACTCTGATTCTAGTGCTCACTTATGCACTTCTATGCAGAGTCTTGAGGATAGTAGGAGGCTGAGAATGTTAGATATGTGTGCCCTAGAAGCCAGAATGGCTGACACTTGTAATATACTTTTAGGAGCAAAATTATAATTTTGACTATAAATAATAAAATGAATTATTTTCTACCACATATGTGTATTTAGTGTCTGTGATACATTTCTTGAGTTAATGGTAATGATAATTCTTATTTTCAAGAGTTGAAAATTTAAGACAAGAATTTTCATTATTAACTCATAAAATGCCCCTGACCGTAGGATCATCATGAGGATGGTGATTGATCCAGAAGGTTAGTGTACAATCGCTTCTTTGTAGTAGATGAGTCTTGAGTCTATGGTGTAGAGACATCGGAGCGAGAGTACAGGTACTCGTTAGAGAACGAGGGCATCGAGCATGACCACCTTGATTAGTCATAAGAAAGTCTACCTTCTCGTCGATGACTGACTTAAAGCTATAGTGGTGTGTCTAGTTCTTTGACCTAAGGTGCATCGGCAGTTCACCTTGAGGGTGTTATAGTTTGACTACACCATGACTCGATCTCCTAGCCATTTAGAATCCTGAGGTGTATGTTGGCTATAGCATGTTCATTGTAGGAATTGGATTGCACCAAGATAAAATCTATCTACCTCGGTGGATGAGGAGCAGCCCTATGATGATCATGAGAATCAAGTCCATAAGCCCATGGCCATGGCAGAGAGTGAAATAATAGAAAGAGTTTCTATTAAGATTTTCACATCGGACTTGAATCGAATGATTAAATCATATGATAGAAATTAGGGTTTGACGAGTTCACCTTAACCCTAATCTGATCGGAGGCTCAAGATAGAAGAACTTAATCACATAAGTAGCTGCACTGAGAGGTTCATTTTCAGTTTTGATGGGTTGCCACCATATACTGCTAGGTGTCACTGGTGGATTTTGGGAGCAATTAGAATGATTTAGATGATCGATCATTCTAGTTGTCTGAATCAGAAGAGTTCTGATCCATCGAAAGAAGTTTCGATGATGTCGATGATAGAGATCATGACATATCCCATTACCATACAGAACTGAACCTAACTGGGTCACACAAATAAGGTTTGGATCTGGATATCATCAATTGGACTAACCCAGTTCAATTGATTTGAATTAAGATTCAATTAGGTTCAAGAAAATCATGCTAGCACATGATTGAACCTAACATTCTCCTTTTTCTATCATTAAAAGTTGTCTCGAACTGAGCCAAATGAGTTTGTGCTCACTCAGGTACCTTTACTTGGTCTGACTGAAGCTTGTCCAGGTTAGAAAAGGATTGTTCTTAATTTATGAGATAAATTTGAGATAACACCTACCATTTTCCATCACCTGCTAATTCTTATCTTTTGACTTTGGTCAAACGTTGACCTTTGACCCTTGGACATCTGCCCATATGTCATGCACTTATTGGAGAGTAGATAGGGGCTTGTCCCCTTACTAGAAATTAGAAAGGAAGGGGGTGCATGCCTAGGATGGCATGCGCCCATGGATAGGGATGCCTGGAGTCCCATATGGATGGGACTCTAGGTTGCTTCTTGGATTCAAACTAGGTGACCCTCACCTATAGACTTTGACCAGTCTTAGGTGCCACCTTAGATTGAATCTATGGGTCTCTCATCTAATTGGATTAGGTAATGTCATCCCACCAATCAGATTTCAATCTGATTGAACGAAGCAACGTGATTGGCCGAGGTGACGTGGCACTGCATGGCACAGCAGGGTCTATATAAAGACCTATCTATGCCCACTTTTCAGAGACTCCTCTCCTAGCCATGCCCCAAGGCTGTCCCTCTTCCTTGTCCATGCCACCTTCAGGCCATCTCTCTCCTCTCCATGCCCAAGGATAGTTGGGCTTCAGATTAGTGTGATTCAGGCAAGAAAATGCTGACGAGAAAGGAAGAAGGCAACACTGCTATAGAGATGACTACTGATCTTCGAAAGAAGTTTTGAGGATTCTCCAAATTAGATCCAGATCTAATTTTTTGAGATGAGATAAAGAAGGAGAAGATCTTCAGATCCAGCCTGGGTGGATACCGATAGAGGCTAGATGCTTGTATGGCTAGATCGAGAATCTCAGGCAATCAGCAGATCATCAACGGGTAATCGGATTACCCATTCAAGATAAAACTAATTTAGATTTAATTTAATTTAATTTTTTTATTTATCATATTATAAAATTAGATTTGAAAAAATGTTAGATCTGATTAGGATCTAAGAAAAAAATTTTGAAATATGCCTCTCGATCAAATCATATCTGAAAGAACCTGATCCTAAAAAATCATGATTTTTCCTTCAACTGGTATCAGAGCCAGGTTCTTTTAAAATTTATTTAGATTTGATTTAATCTAATAAATTAGTAATTTTAGATATCACATGAGATATAATTAGATCTAAAATCAAGAAATTAAAAAATTAAAATTAATTAATCTAGATCTAATATGTATAAGATACATAACTAGACTAGGAATAGGATTGTTCTATGTGTAGTCTAGTATAATCATAATTTTTATTTGATTAAATATATTTTTTTATCTATTTATTTATTATTTTTTGATCTTATAAATATTATAATCAGATCTAAAAATAAAAAATAAATTAAAATTAATTTATTCATATGAGATATGATAGTTGCATATTTAGACTAGTTATAGAATAGTTCTGCAAATAGGTCTAGATTAAATTTTATTTGATGAGATCAAATTTAAATTTAATTTTTTAGATGATTATGAGATAATTTAGATCTAAAAAATATGCATGCATGATACATGAGATGTATGCAAAACATGTTTTAATTAGATCAATTTTCTTATATGAGATATATGCTTAGATCTAATTAGTTTTTGTAGATTAGTTATATTTCTGATTAAGGCATTCTCCTTAGCCATCCAGTCATAAGAACAAAGTAGGGCTTAAAGATCCTCTCCTCCCATTCGATGGGGTGTTCTTATGATGTGTAGGGTGCTGCGCGTTCGTCCTTAATCAGAAATTGAAAACTTACTTTCTGCAAAACCCTAGATCCTGAAATCCTAGGATCTTATTTACATGTTTTATTTTTGAACCCTAAACTTAATTAAGAATTAAGATTATGAAATATATTAGATCTAAAATTGAGAATTTTTAGATCTAAGACATGTTCATAAAATTGGGTTCGGGCTTGGGTAGCTCAATTAGGTCTAGCGGTTGATCAAACCGAATCAAGAGTTGGTTAGATGGGATCAACAATGCTTAAATTGACCAGCCTAATAGGATTAAGTCTGGGTCAAGATCGAGTCACGTGAGTGATCGATCAAGCTAAGACCTAATTAGGCTCAGTGGTTAGAGTCTGGATTGTAGGCTAATCCGATTGGTTCTGGCTCAACAATTTGGTGTCTAAGGTAAGTTTGGCAGATACGATCGACTGATTTTTAATTGGAGCTACTCGACTCGAATGCATTCTTGTCGAGTTAATGGCATATCCCTTCCACCGGTCTCACTTACCTAGGCCATGTTTGTTGACTCAGTTCTGATCTGAGGTGGTCAATAATCCGAGCTAACCCATGCCACTAGGTTAGTCATAATGGTTATGACTATGTCAAGTCTAGTTTAATGAGACCTAAATCAAATCTTCCTAAGAAAAGATTAAGTCTAAGGTCTTCCACCATTGTAGATGTGCGGGCCCTTCCTAAAGTTGATTGTTCTTGGCTGGTTACAGTGGCTCAGTTGCACCTGAAAGATGCAACCATGTCTATTAGGCATTGGATGCTATCAGGCTGGAGGATGAATTGGGCTCAATATTTTGGATACGGTGAGAGACTCAATTAGGAATCCAATCTATGCAAATGGTGGGTCTGACTTAACTAAGGAGTGGATCAATATTTTGGATATGGTGAGATTCATGAATTAGAGACCAAGTTTGGGTGCATCATGATTAGAGAATCATTGAACAAGAGTTGTTCACTCATTGGCTAACCCATCATCCAATAACTATTAGGTGAGGTGATGAGTAAGTCGGTGGGACTGCACCATCCCACTAGAAATCAATAATCATGGAGATTTTTGCATCTCTACAGAGGGAGTGTAGGGATCCGAGAAAATAGTGAAAGCTAATTTATTTAAAAATAAAATCCCTAAATAAATTGGTTAAGTCTTAATTACAATATCTAACTAGAAACTTTGACTCTCTATAGAAAAATGTCTGCATCCAATCCCACTAGCACGAATCCTGGACACCCATAGACTGACCGAACCAAATTACAAGGATTGGCTCCAAAACTTCAAAATCATTTTGGGTTTGAGAAGTTAACTCATGTATTAGGATCCAGGATCCCTCCCACCTTACCAGCTCGTCCATCCGCTGAACAGAGAGCATCTCTGGATAAGTGGACTAGACGAAGATAATAAGGCCAGATACTACATGTTGGGCTCGATGTCTGATGAACTTCAGCGCCAACATGAAGATATCAGGACTGCTCACCAAATGTTGGCTCACCTATAGAAGATGTTTGGTGAACAGAGTCGCACAGCCAAGTATCAAGTCACTAAACGACTGTTCAAGGCTAAGATGCATGATGGGCAGTCAGTCCAAGATCATTGTCTGATGATGATCAAGGACTTGAAAGAGCTTGAGAAGCTCGGAGTGAGGTTGGACTTGGATCTGCAGAATGATATAATTCTGCAATCCTTGACTGATGCATATGGGCAGTTCATCATGAACTACCATATGCATAAACTTCAAAACTCCTTGGCCGAACTTATGAACATGCTGGTTACCGCTGAGCTTTCCATGAAAGGTTCTAAAGGCTCAGTACTTGCTATGGAATGGACTTCTTCCAAGAGAAAGTCTTTTGGAAAGAAGAAGAAGTCTGTGAAAAAGCAGAAGGTGGAAGGAGGAAAGAAGAAAAAGGCAGAGCTGAAGAAGAAGACCACTGACAAAGAAAAGTATTTCTATTGCAACAATGATGGCCACTGGAAGCGGAACTGCCCTACTTACCTAGCCACCCTAAAGAAGAAGAGGCAGGTCCTTCTGAAGGTATGCTCGTTATTGAGTCTAACCTTATGATTTCTTCTGCATCCAGTTGGATGCTTGACTCTGGTTCTAGTGCTCACTTGTGCACTTCTATGCAGGGTCTTGAGGATAGCAGGAGGTTGAGGGATGGTGAGATGATCCTGCACGTCGAAAATGGAGCAAGAGTTGCTGCCGTGGCCATGAAAACATACCCTCTTCGACTACCATCTAGTTTAGACTTAGTATTAAAAGACTGTTATTATGTGCCTGCAGCAAGCAGGAATTTGATTTCTATTTCTTGCCTTGCATTAGAAGGCTATGTAATTAGTTTTCTTAAGGACCATTGTAACATTCTTTATGAAAGAAATAAAATTGCAAATGGTTTTCTTATTAACGATCTTTATCAGTTACATGTTGATGTATCTATTTTTAATTTTGAGCAAAATGTGAATGCCATAAAATCAAAATGACCTAGGGATAGTCCAAATGATAGGTATCTATGGCACCTAAGATTAGGTCATATAGCAGAAGATAGGGTTAACAAACTAGAGAAAATTGGGCTATTGAGTCTGTTTTGAGTCCGTTGACTTCCAAGTCATATCCAAGTTGTGAATCCTGTCTTCATGGCAAAATGACTAAGCTCCTTTTTGTAGGATTAGGGGAAAGGGCCATGGATCATCTTACCCTAGTACATATAGATGTGTGCGGCCCATTTGATGTGTCGGCTAGAGGCTACTTAGTCCACTTCATAACCTTTATCGATGATTTATCTAGGTATGGGTCTGTGTATCTTATGAGACATAAGTCTGAAGTCTTTAAAAAGTTCAAAGAATTCAGACATGAAGTAGAAAAATAAATTGAAAAACCCATTAAGGTTCTTCGATCAGATCGAGGAGGTGAATACCTTAGTCGAAAATTTCTGAACTATCTCAAGAAAGATGGCATAGTCTCTCAATGGACTCCACTAGGAACACCTCAACTCAACGAGGTTTTGGAACAGAGAAATTGGATCCTATTAAATATGGTCTGATCCATGATGAGCTTCATAGACCTCCCTGATTTTCTTTGGCGATACTGTTTGTTAACTGTAATATACTTACTAAATAGGGTTTCTTCTAAAACCATTCCTACCACACCATATGAGATATGACATGGTAAGAAACCAAGTCTGAGTCATCTCAGAATTTGGGGTTGTCCGACTCATGTCAAAAGACAACAAGTGGATAAGTTAGACTTTAAGTCCTTTAGAGCTTGATTCATAGGATATCCTAAAGAGTCTTTAGGATATTATTTCCACATTTTAGAAGATCACAATGTGATTGTGAGTCGACATGCCATTTTTCTTGAAAAATAGTTTATTCAAGATAGCGGCATTGGAAAGCAGATCAAGCTTGAAGAGAAAGTCTCACAAGAGAAATGAGCTAATGACCAAATGGAACCAAATCAGGTTAAGCAAATCCATACACTACCTCCTCTATCTCGTAGATCGGAAAGAGTTTTTCATTCTCTTGAGAGGTACTTAGGTACTATTTCAGAGGATGTTCAGAAAATGTTCCTCGTAGGTAATGGGGTTCATGGTGATGATCCCAAAATCTATAACAAGGCGATATCTGATATCGACTCCAAAAAATGGTTAGAGGCAATGAAGTCAAAAATTGACTCGATGCACTCAAACCAAGTCTGGACCTTGGTAGATCCTGCAGAAGGTATAGTACCTATTGGGTGTAAATGAATCTATAAGAGAAAGATTGGTGCAGATGGGAATATGGAGACATTTAAGACTACATTAGTGGCAAAAGGTTATAGTCAATGCGAAGGCATTGACTATCAGGATTCTTTTTCGCTAGTAGCTATGCTAAAATCCATCCACACATTGCTTGTTGTTGCAGCCTATTTCGATTTTGAAATATAGCAAATGGACGTAAAAATGGCATTCTTAAATGGATATCTTGAGGAAGATATCTATATGAAATAGCCACTAGGTTTCACATTCAGTGATGATGATCATAAAGTTTGCATGCTACAAAGGTCCATATAGGGACTTAAGCAAGCATCTCGAAGCTAGAATACTCATTTTAATGATGTAATCAAAATATTTGGTTTCATCAAAAATCAGGAGGAGCCATGTGCCTTCAAAAAGGTCAGTGAGAGTGCTGTTGTCTTCCTCGTATTGTACGTGGATGACATCCTCCTTATTGGGAATGATATTCCCATGTTGACCATAGTTAAAATGTGGTTATCTAAAGAATTCTCCATGAAAGACCTAGGAGAAGCATCCTTTATTCTGGGAATTAAGGTCTATAGAGATAGACCGAATAGGATGCTAGGACTTTCATAGAAGATGTACATAGAGGAAGTACTAAAGAGATTTAGTATGGAAAACTCTAAGAGGGGTTTAGTACCCTTCAGGCATGGCATTCATCTTTCCAAAAAGATGGGCCCTAGCACACCTGAGGAAATAGAATGCATGAGCAAGATCCCTTGTGCTTCAGCAATTGGGAGCCTCATGTATGCCATGTTATGTACACGATCTGATATAGCACATGCCGTGAGTGTCATGAGCAGATATCAGTCAAATCCAGGTGAAGAACACTGAACTTCTGTGAAATATATCCTTAAGTACTTAAGAAGAACTAAGGATATGTTACTGATCTTTAGCAATGGAGAACTCCAAGTCCATGGGTATACAGACTCGGACTTTATGTCTGATGTAGATGATCGAAAGTCGACATCTGGGAGTCTATTTGTGTGCAATGGTAGAGTTGTCAGTTGAAAATGTTCCAAGCAGACAGTGATAGCAGATCCACCATGAAAGCAGAATGCATCGCTGCGTCAGAAGCTACAAAGAAGGCATTCTGATACAGTAAATTTATCGCAGAGATCGAAGTAATGCCATCAGATGCCATTTCTCTATACTACAACGATAATGGTGCCATAGCCCTTGCTATGGAGCTGAGGTCTCATCAAAAATCCAAGCACATCAAGTGGCAATACCACCTCATTCGCGATTACCTCGAGAAGGATTACATCGAGGTCAAGCGAGTCGATTCCATAGACAATGCGGCAAATCCGCTTACAAAGCCGTTGGGACAGTAGAAGATCGAAGCCCACCTTGAGAAGATGGGACTTTGATTTATAGCCAATTGGCTTTAGGTCAAGTGGGAGTTTGTTAGATATGTGTACCCTAGAAGATAGAATGGCTGACACTTGTAATATACTTCTAGGAGCAAAATTATAATTTTGATTATAAATTATAAAATGAGTTATTTTCTATCACATATGTATATTTAGTGTTTGAGATACATCCCTTGAGTTAATGGTAATGATAATTCTTATTTTCAAGAGTTGAAAATTTAAGACATGAATTTTCATTATTAACTCATAAAATATTCCTGACCGTAGGATCATCATGAGGATGGTGATTGATCCGGAAGGTTAGTGTACAATCGCTTTTTTATAGTAGATGAGTTTTGAGTCTACGGTGTAGAGACACCAGAGCGAGAGTACAGATACTCGTTAGAGAATAAGGGCACCAAGCGCGACCACCTTAAGTAGTCATAAGGAAGTCTACCTTCTCGTCGATGACTGACTCGAAGCTGCAGTGGTGTATCAAGTTCTTTGACCTGAGGTGCATCGACAGTTCACCTTGAGGGTGTTATAGTTTGACTACATCATGATTCAGTCTTCTAGCCATTCGAAACCTTGAGGTGTATGTTGGCGATAGCATGTTCATTATAGAAATTGGATTGCAATAATATGGAATCTATCTACCTCGTTGCATGAGGAGCAGCCCTATGATGATCATGAGAATCAAGTCCATAAGCCCATGGCCATGGCAGAGAGTGAAATAATAGAAAGAGTTTCTATTAAGGTCTTCACATCGGACTTGAATTGAATGATTAAATCATATGATAGAAATTAGGGTTTGACGAGTTCACCTTAACCCTAATCTGATCGAGACTCAAGATAGAAGAAATTAATCACACAAGTAGCTGCATCAAGAGGTTTATCTTCAGTTTTGATGGGTTGCCACCATAGACTGCTAGGTGTTACTGGTGGATTTTGGAAGAAATTAGAATGATTTAGATGAGCGATCATTATAGTTGTCTGAATCAGAAGAGTTCTAATCCATCGAAAGGAGTTTCGATGATGTCGATGATAGAGATCGTGACATATCTCATTACCATATAGAACTGAACCTAACTAGGTCACACAGACAAGGGTTTGGATCTGGATATCATCAATTAGACTAACCTAGTTCAATTAATTTGAATTAGATTTAATTAGGTTCAAGGAAATTGTACTAGCACACGATTGAACCTAACATTCTACTTTTTCTATCATTAAAAGTTGTCTTAACTAAGCCAAATGAGTTTGTGCTCACATAGGTACCATTACCTAGTCTGACTGGAGCTTATCCAGGTTAGAAAATGGTTGTCTTAATTTATGAGATAAATCTAAGACAACATCGATCATTTTTCATCATCTGCTAATTATTGTCTTTTGACTTTGGTCAAACATTGACCTTTGTGAAGGGAAATCCTAATTTTTCGGTCCAAGTTCGTTCAGATCTGATCAGATCAAGAGATATATTTTAAAAAAATTTTTCTTGATCTATATCAGATCTAGGATGTTTTAGATTTGATTCATATTATTTTAATAAATAAAATAAAATAAGAATAAATTAAATCAAATTTAATTTACCTGATTTGGGTAATCCAATTATCCGTTGATGATCCTGTATGCAGCGAAAGGTTCTGGATCTAGCCATGCAAGCGCCTGCCTCTATCGGTATCTACTCAGGCTGGATCTGGGGATCCTCTTCTTCTCTATCACATCTTCAAAAATCAAATCTGGATCTGATCTAGAGGATCTTCAAAACTCCTTTTGAAGATCAGCAGTCATCCTTTGCAGCAATGCAGCCTTCTTGCTTTTGATCGCCTTTCCTTGATCCGGATCGCACCAACCAAGCTCCAAAACTATTTTGGACGTGGAGAGGAGAGGGAGAAGAAGCTTTGGCATGGAGGAGGAGAGGAGAAAAGGCCTTTGGGCGTATGGAAACTCTTATCTCAATCTATCTTTGAGTTGGGCGTAGGGTCTTATTTATAGACTACCCGTGATCCAACTCCTCTTCTTCCCAACCAATCACAGTCCTTTGTGAAATCAGATCTAAATCTGATTGGTGGGAATAGAGTCCCCTGGATTCCTCCTTAGAGGGTGCCTAAGACCAGTCAAACTGGATTCTTAGAAGAACTCTAATTGGAATCCAAAAGGGAGGTGGAGTCCTTGTCCAACAAGGACTCCAGGGCGCCTCCAACTTGGGCACACGCCTAGGATGGCGTGCGCCCTCCTCCTTGCCAGGTTCTGGCAGGGGGACAGGCCCCCACCAGCTCTCCAATAGGTGCATGACATGTGGTCAAAAGTTAAAGTATCAATGGTCAATGTTTGACCAGTCAAAGGTAGACTTTTGACCAAAGTCAAAGAATAAGAAATGGCAGGTGACCAAAAATGGCAGGTAATGTCTTATAAAATAAGACAACCTTTTTTGACTTGGACAATCTCTAGTCAGACCATATGAAGGTCTCTAATTGAGCACAAACTCCTTTGGCTCAGACAGGATAACTTATTTATGATAGCAAAAGAAGAACGTTAGGTCAAAGAACCAGACACAGTACTGCAGCATCGAGTCAGTCATTGACGAGAAGGTAGACTCCCTAATGACTACTCGAGGTGGTCACGCTTAGTGCCCTCATTCTCTAACGAGTACCTGTACTCTCGCTCTGGTTTCTCCACATCGTAGACTCAAGATTCATCTACTAAAGAGAAGCGATTGTACACCAACCTTTCGGATCAATCACCATCCTCGTGATGATCCTATGGTCAGGAGCAATTTATGAGTTAATAATGATTATTCATATCTTAAATTTTCAACTCTTAAAAATATGAATTATCATTACCATTAACTCAAAGGATGTATCACAGACACTAAATACACATATGTGATAGAAAATAACCCATTTTATTCATATTAGTCAAAATTACAATTTTGACCCTAGAAGTGTATTACAAGTGTCAGCCAATTTTGGCTTCTAGGGCACATATATCTAACAATCTTCCACTTGTCCTAAAGCCAATTGGCTACAAGTCTAAGTTCCATCTTCTCAAGGTGGGCTTCAAACTTCTGCTGGCCCAATGGCTTTGTAAGTGGGTCTGCTACATTATCTGCGGAGTCGACTCTCTTGACCTCGACGTAACACTTATTGAGGTAATCACGGATGAGGTGATATTACCACTCGCTTGAAACTCTTCTAGCCGACAACACCACCATTGCACACAAACAGACTCCCAAATGTCGACTTTCGGTCATCTATATCGGACATGAAATCTAAGTCTGTGTATCCTAGAACTTGGAGTTCTCCATTATCAAAGACCAACATCATATCCTTAGTTCTTCTCAAGTACTTAAGGATACATTTCACAGAAGTCCAGTGTTCTTCACCTGGATTTGACTGATATCTGCTTGTGACACTCACAGCATGGGCTATATCAGGTGGTGTACATAGCATGGCATACATGAGACTCTTATTGCAGAAGCATAAGGGATCTTGCTCATGCGTTCTATTTCCTCAGGTGTGCTGGGGCACATCTTCTTGGAAAGATGAATACTATGTCTGAAGGGTATTAATCCCCTCTTAGAGTTTTCCATACTAAACCTCTTTAGTACTTTCTCTATGTACATCTTCTGTGAAAGTCCTAGCATCTTATTCGGTCTATCCCTATAGATCTTAATTCCTAGAATAAAGGATGCTTCACCTAGGATTTTCATGGAGAATTTCTTGGACAACCACATTTTGACTGTCGTTAACATGGGGAATATCATTCCCAATAAGGAGGATGTCATCCACGTACAATACGAGGAAGACAATAGCGCTCCCACTGACCTTTTTGAAAACACACGATTTCTCTTCATTTTTTATGAAACCAAACTTTTTGATCACATCATTGAAACGAGTGTTCCAGCTCCGAGATGCTTGCTTAAGTCTATATATGGACCTTTGCAGCTTGCAAACCTTGTGATCAGTATCACTGGATGTGAAACCTAGCAGCTGTTCCATATAGATATCTTCCTCAAGATATCCGTTTAAGAATGCCGTTTTCACATCCATTTGCCATATTTCGTAATTGAAATAGGCTGCAACGGCAAGCAATGTGCGGATGGATTTTAGCATAGCCACTAGGGAAAAGGTATCCTGATAGTCAATGCCTTTGCATTGACTATAATCTTTTGCCACTAGTCTAGCCTTGAATGTCTCCACATTTCCATCTGCACCAATCTTTCTCTTGAAGATCCATTTACACCCAATAGGTACTATACCTTCTGGTGGATCTACCAAGGTCCAGACTTGGTTTGACTGCATTACCTCTAGCCATTTCTCGGAGTCAATATCTGATATCGCCTCATTGTAGGTTCTGGGATCATCACCATGAGCACCATTACCTATGAGGAACATTTCCTCTACGTCCTCTGAAATAATACCTAAGTATCTCTCAGGAGGATGGAAAACTCTTTTCGATCTACGAGGTGGAGGAGGTAGTGTTCTTATTGGCTCAACCTGATTTAGTTCCAATTGGTCCTTAGCTCGTTCCACTTGTGAGACTTTCTCATCAAGCTTGATCTGTTTTCCAATGCCGCTATCTTGAATAAACTATTTTTCAAGAAAAATGGCATGTCGACTCACAATCACATTGTAGTCTTCTAGAATGTAGAAATAGTATCCTAATGACTCTTTAGGATATCCTATGAATCGAGCTCTAAAGGACCTAAACTCTAATTTGTCCGCTTGTTGTCTTTTGACATGAGCTGGACAACCCCAAATTTTGAGATGACTCAGACTTGGTTTCTTACCGTGCCATATCTCATACGGTGTGGTAGGAACGATTTTAGAGGAAACCCTATTCAGTAGATAAATCAAAGTTAATAATGAGTGTCCCCAAAGGAAATTAGGAAGGTCTGTGAAGCTCATCATGGATCGAACCATATCCAATAGAGTCCGATTTCTCCATTCTGAAATCCCGTTGAGTTGAGGTGTTCCTAGTGGAGTCCATTGAGAGACTATGCCATTTTCCTTTAGATAGTCTAGGAATTCCTGGCTAAGGTATTCACCTCCTTAATCTGATCGAAGAACCTTAATGGGTTTTCCAGTTTATTTTTCTTCTTCATATCTGAATTCTTTGAACTTTTCAAAAGCTTCAGACTTGTATCTCATAAGATACACATACCCATACCTAGATAGATCATCGGTAAAGGTAATGAAGTAGACAAAATTGCCTCTAGCCGGCACATCAAATGGGCCACACACATCAGTATGTACTAGGGCAAGGAGATTTGTGGCCCACTCCCCATGTCCAACAAAAGGGAGTTTAGTCATTTTGCCTTGAAGACAAGATTCACAAGTTGGATATGACTCGAAAGTCAACGGACTCAATAGCCCATTTTTTTTTAATTTGTTGATCCTATCTTCTGCTATATGACCTAATCTCAAGTGCCATAGATATCTGTCGTTTGGACTATCCCTAGGTCATTTGGCATTCACGTTTTGCTCGATAGTTAGAATAGGTACATCAATATGTAGCTGATAAAGATCATTAATAAGGAAACCATTTGCAATTTTATTTTTTTCATAAAGAATGTTACAATGGTCCTTAAAGAAGGTGATCACATAACCTTCTTGTGCTAAGCATCAAATAGAAATCAAATTCCTGCGAGCTGCAGGCACAAAATAACAGTCTTTCAAAACTAAGTCTAAATTAGATGGTAATCGAAGAGGGTATGTTCCCACGGCTACTGCAGCAACTCTTGCTCCATTACCAATGCGTAGGATCATGTCTCCATCCCTCAGCCTCCTGCTATCCTCAAGACCCTATATGGAAGTGCACAGATGAGCACTAGAACCAGAGTCAAGCACCCAACTGGATGCAGAAGAAACCGTAAGGTTAGACTCAATAACGAGCATACCTCCAGAAGGACCTTCCTTCTTGTTCTTCAGGGTGGCTAGATAAGTAGGGCAGTTCCGCTTCCAATGGTCGTCGCTGTTGCAATGGAAACACTTTCCTTTGACAGCGACTTTCATCTTCGGTTCTGCCTTCTTCTTCTTTGTTCCTTTCACCTTCTGCTTTTTCGCAGACTTGTTTTTCTTTCCATAAGTCTTTCTTTTGAAAGAAGTCCATTCTATAGCAAGAACTGAGCCTTTAGAACCTTTCATAGAAAGCTCAGCGGTAACCAGCATATTCATTAATTCGACCAAGAAATTCTGAAGTTTATGCATGTGGTAATTCATGATGAATTGCCCATATGCATCAGTCAAGGATTGTAGAATAATATCGTTCTGCAGGTCCAAGTCTAACTTTACACCGAGCTTCTCAAGCTCTTCCATGTCCTTGATCATTGTCAGACAGTGATCTTAGACTAACTGCCCATCATGCATCTTAGCCTTAAAAAGTCATTTCGTGACTTGATATTTGGCTGCGTGACTCTGTTCACCAAACATCTCCTGCAGGTGAGCCAACATTTGGCGAGCAGTCCCGATATCCTCATGTTGGTGCTGGAGCTCATCAAACATCGAGCCCAACATGTAATATCTGGCCTTATTGTCTTTGTCTATCCATTTCTCCAGAGACGCTCTTATTCAATAGATGGACGGGCTGGTAAGGTGGGAGGGTCCTGGTCCAAAACATGGGTTAACTTCTCGGAACCCAAAACTATTTTGTAGTTCCTGAGCCAATCTTTATAATTGGGTTCAATCAGTCTATGTGTGTCCAGGATACGTGCCAATGGGTTGGACGCAGACATTTTCCTATAGAGAGTCAAAAATTCTAGTTAGATATTATAATTTTGACTTGACCAATTTGTTTAGAGATTTTATTTTTAAACAAATTAGCTTCCACTATTTTCTCGGATCCCTACACTCCCTCTGTAGAGATGCGAAAATCTCCATGATTAATGATTTCTAGTGGTGTGGCGGTCTCACCAACTGACTCATCACCTCACCTAACAGTTATTGGTGATGGGTTAGCTAATGAGTGAACAACTCTTGTTCAATGATTCTCTAATCATGGTGCACCCAAACTTGATCTCTAATTCATGAATCTTACCATATCCGGAATATTGATCCACTCCTTAGTTAAGTCAGACCCACCATTTGCATAGACTAGGTTCCTAATTGAGTCTCTTACCATATCTAGAATATTGAGCCCAACTCATCCTCCAACCCATAGCATCCAATGCCTTATAGACATGGTTGCGTCTTTTCGGTGCAACTGAGCCACTATATCCAGCCGAGAACAATCAACTCTGAGAAGGGCCCGCACGTCTACAATGGTGGAAGACCTCAGACTTAATCTTTTCTTAGGAAGAATTGATTCAGGTCTCATTAAACTAGACTTGGCTTAGTCATAACAATTATGACTAACCTAGTGGCATGGGTTAGCTCGGATTATTGACCACCTCAGATCAAAACTGTGTCAACAGATATGGCCAGATAAGTGAGATCGGTGAAAGGAATATGCCATTAACTCGTACAAGAATGCATTCAGGTCGAGTAGCTTCCAATTAAAAACCAGTCAGTCGTATGTGCCAAACTTACCTTAGACACCAAATTGTTGAGCCAGAACCAATTGGGTTTGCCTACAATCCAGACTCTAACCTCTGAGTCTAATTAGGTCTTGCTTGATCGTGGCTCGATCTTGACCCAGACTTAATCCTATTAGGCTGGTCAATTTAAGCATTGTTGATCCCATCTAACCAACTCTTGATTTAGTTTGATCAACCGCTTAGACCTAATTGAGCTATCCAAGCCCGAGCCCTGTATTATGAATATGTCTCAGATCTAAAATTCTTAATTTTAGATCTAATTAATATTTCATAAACTTAATTCTTAATTAAGTAGGGTTCATAAACAAAATATGCACAATAAATCCTAGGGTTTCAGGATTTAGGATTTTGCAGAAAATAAGTTTTGAATTTCTGATTAAGGACGAACATGCAGCACCCCTACACATCATAAGAACACCCCATCGAATGGGAAGAGAGGGCATTTAAACTCTTCTTCATTCTTATGACCGGATGGCCAAGAGGAATGCCTTAATCAGGAACATTCAATACTACAAAATAATTTTAGATCTATATCATATATCTCATATATAAATCAGATCTAATTATGGCATATTTTGCATACATCTCATGTATCAAATCATGCATGTTTTTAGATCAAAATTATCTCATAATAATCTAAAAAATTAGATTTAAATTAATCTAATCAAAATAAATTCTAATCTAGACAATTATGTAGAACTATTCTACAACTAGTCAAGACATGCATCAATCATATCTCATATGATGTTTAAAATTAAATAATTTTTATTTACTATTTTTTAGATATTATTATAATATTTATAATATCAAAAAATAGTAAATAAAAGGATCTAAAATATGATTTAATCAGATTAAATCAAAAACATGCAAGATTATTCTATAAAACTATTCTATTCTAGAACTAGTCATGCATATCTTCTAATCTTAGATCCAAATCATTTAAGTTTAATTTTTTTTGATTTTAGATCTAATCACATCTCATGTGACATCTGAAATCAATTATTTTCTGATTAAAATAAATTTGAAATCAGATCTAAATAATTTTTAGAACCATGGCTCCGATACCAGTTGAAGGGAAATCCTAATTTTTCGATCTAGGTTCGTTCAGATCTGATCAGATCAAGAGATATATTTCAAAATTTTTTTTCTTTAATCTATATCAGATCTAGAATATTTTAGATTTGATTCATATTAATTTAATAAATAAAATAAAATAAGAATAAATTAAATCAAATTTAATTTACCTAATTTGGGTAATCCAATTACCCGTTGATGATCCTGTATGCAGCGGAAGGTTCTGGATCTAGCCACGCAAGTTTCTGGCCTCTATCGGTATCCACTTGGATTGGATCTAGAGATCCTCTTCTTCTCTATCACATCTCCAAAAATCAAATCTGGATCTGATCTGGGGGATCTTCAAAACTCCTTTGAAGATCAGCAGTCGTCCTTTTGCAGCAGTGCAGCCTTCTTGCTTTTGATCGCCTTTCTTTGATCTGGATCGCACCAACCAAACTCCAAAACTATTTAGGACATGGAGAGGAGAGGGAGAAGAAGCTTTGGCATGGAGGAGGAGAGGAGAAAAGGCCTTTGGCTATTGAAACTCTTATCTCAATCATCTTTGAGTTTGGGCGCAGGTTTATTATTTAGACCTACCTGTGATCCAACTCTTCTTCTTCCCAACCAATCAACAACCCTTTGTGAAAATCAAATCTAATCTGATTTGGTGGAAAATAGAAGTCCCCTGATTCCCTCCTTTAGAGGGTGCTAAGACCAAGTCAAACTGGATTCTTAGAAGAACTTATTGGAATCCAAAAAGGGAGGTGGATCCTGCCCAATAAGGACTCCAGGCACTCCACCCTAGGGTGGCGTGCGCCCTCCTCCTTGCCAGGTTCTGGTTAGGGGACAGGCCCCCCCA